>CAUYPK010034059.1:0-55899 GCA_963574355.1 Loris lydekkerianus
GTCCCTGGGTCCGGTCACACAGAATCCTTCCTCTCAGTGTCCCTGGGTCCGGTCACACAGAATCCTTCCTCTCCCTGTCGCAGGGTCCGGTCACACAGAATCCTTCCTCTCCCCGTCCCTGGGTCCGGTCACACAGAATCCTTCCTCTCCCGGTCTCTGAGTCCCGTCACACAGAATCCTTCCTGTCACCGTCCCTGGGTCCCGTCACACAGAATCCTTCCTCTCCCCGTCCCTGGGTCCGGTCACACAGAATCCTTCCTCTCCCCGTCCCTGGGTCCGGTCACACAGAATCCTTCCTCTCCCAGTCCCTGGATCCCATCACACAGAATCCTTCCTCTCCCTGTCCCTGGGTCCCGTCACACAGAATCCTTCCTCTCCCTGTCCCTGGGTCAGTTCACACAGAATCCTTCCTCTCCCGGTCCCTGGGTCCCGTCACACAGAATCCTTCCTCTCACCGTCCCTGGGTCCGGTCACACAGAATCCTTCCTCTCAGTGTCCCTGGGTCCGTTCACACAGAATCCTTCCTATCACCGTCCCTGGGTCCGGTCACACAGAATCCTTCCTCTCCCCGTCCCTGAGTCCGGTCACACAGAATCCTTCCTCTCCCCGTCCCTGGGTCCCGTCACATAGAATTCTTTCCTTTCACTGCATCAGCAGATCCCTTTGCTTTTTGCTTCTTCGGAAGACCCTTCCCCCACCACACGTCCATGTTGCACCATCTCCTGGCACTCTGCGCTGTCCCCTGCCACTTGTTTCTTCCCCTCCCAGAGGGGCAGAGAGCCACAGAAGGGTAGCCCTGCCCACCTCTCTATCTCCACTGCCCACCCTGGGGCCTGACAGTGTGACAACTGAGTGTCTGGTGCCCCTCATATCCTAATCCCAGGCAACTGCGTAGCCACACACCATTAGGGGATTGTCTTGTTTTTTTCTTAAAGCCCAAAGCCCAACAGCCTCAAATCCTTTGAGATTTTTAAAGAGTAGTTTGTAAAGCTAGAATTCCACGTTTTTGTTTTTGCTGTTGTTCTTTGTCTTGTTTTTTTCACAGAGTCTCATTCTGTTCCCTCTTGAAGAGTGCAATAGTATCATCATAGCTCACAGCAACCCCAAACTCCTAGGCTCAAGTGATCCTCCTGCCTGGGCCTCCTGAGTAGCTAGGATTATAGGCACATGCCCTTACATCTAATTTTTCTATTTTTTTTCTTTCTTTCTTTTTTTTTTTATAAGTAGAGATAAGGCTTGCTCTTGCTCAGGCTGATCTCAAACTCCTGAGTTGAAGGGATCCTCTCTTCTGGGCCTCCTAGAGTGCTAGGATTACAGGCCTGAGCCACTGTGCCCAGCCTAGAGTTTAGCTCCTCCACAGAGAGGAGAGGGTGACAGAGTTGACCCAAATGGTCATTTTGACCTGTGTCTCTGGAGCACCAGGGCTAGACGGAAGCCCACTGGGTGTTTGGGAGTGTGCTTTACAAGGCCCTGGCTAAAGCTAGGGGGTCATTAGAGGGCTGCTGCATCCTTGATGTTGTCTAAGACAGCATTAGTGTTTTTAAGACAGGAGTCTCACCCACCGGGCCCTTGTTCCTGTTTTCATTCTGCCTGGCCAGTTATTGGTGAGGCCCTGTTCACTCAAGTGAAATTGTTGAGAACTTAGTAAGAAATCCTGAAGACGAACCTGCTCCAAGGGAATCAGTTTAGCAAGACAGAATGTAATCTAGCATTGTGAAAATGGCCCAGGCTTCAAGGGAAGCCAGTTGGCTGTGGCCTGAGCTCAGGGAGCAAGCTTTGCAGTCCAGCACAGCGGGATGAGCCCCAGGCACACAAGCTGCAGGAGCAGCGGGCTGGGAGGCGTAAGAAGGCTGACCACTCAGGCTCGCAAACACGGCCATCTGGGGTCTCTCTCTGAGAGGCGATGTTTTCCGTGTCTGAGCGTGGGGGGCAGCCTGCGTGTGAACCTTTCCTGCCCTGGCCACGCAGGGCTGGGTGGACCAGGAACCACCCGCAGAGGAAGAGACCTATTGCGTCCCCACCAGGTCTGTCCCCAGAAGAACCGACCTTTCCTGCTTTTTGTGCAACAAGACACACCTCTCCAGGGAAGGAGGGGGACAGGATTTCCATCAGTACTACAGCCCCATTAAAGCCACTCACACACGCACACACACAAGTGTGTAATTATCCTCTGCAGGAAAGGCGTACAAACAGGATGCGCCGGAGCTGACCCCAGGATGAGCCATCGCTGTAAAGATTAGGAAAAAGAACCTCCCCGCCGCCGCGCGCCCGTCTCCGGCCAGGGCCTCTCCGGGACCGCGGGGCAGGGTCGCCGCCCGCCGCCGAGGTTGGGGGAGAGGACGCGGCGACACCTGGCCGCGCGGGTTCTTGGCTGCTCCTCCACCTCCGCACCCTCCCTCCTTCCAGCCCCCCCAGGCCAATCTCCCACGCCTCAGGTGTTCGCTCGGCTGGGCCACGAACCTTTCCCTTTGTTGCCTGCGCCCGGTGGCCCCCAGCCCGCCGCTCCCGGCCACAGTCCCCCGGAAGGTCCCGGACCCCGCAGGCCTCGGGCTGCGCGCCACGCCCCGGGTGCGGAAGGCGCGGGAGCCGGCGCGGGGCTGGGCGAACTTGGAGCCCGGGGCGCGCGGTCTTGGCCTGGGGTGCGGCGGCGGCGGCTGCTTCCTGGTTTGCAGCTCGCCGAGGGGTGGGGAGCGTGAGCCCGCGGAGGCGGGGGCAGCAGCGGCGGAGCGGGCGGAGGCGGGGAAGAGACGCTCGGGGCGGGAGCCAGCCGGACGGGTCGCTCCGGCTCTCCGGGGACAGGAGCTGCCCGGCCCTGGAGAAGGGGCGAGTCCTGCGCGAGCCCCCGGGAAGCGCCGCGCGCTCCAAAGGGACGGCCGGGCTTCCCCGGCCCGCACTGGGCTCGGCGCCGGGCTCCCCTCCTTTCCACCTCGGGAGGAAGGGAAGGAGGGGAGGGGAAGGTCCCGCGGAGGGGGCAGAATGGCCGGTCGAGGGGGTCTCCAGCGCTGCTTTTCCCCAGAGCTGCCTCCACCCCTGCGGCTACCGCGAGGGCCGGCCTGAGCCGGAGCCGGGAGTCAGCGCAGCCCCCCGGGGCCGGGGCAGCGGCGCCGGCATGTCGTCCGGAACTATGAAGTTCAATGGCTATCTGAGGGTCCGCATCGGCGAGGCCGTGGGGCTGCAGCCCACCCGCTGGTCCCTGCGCCACTCGCTCTTCAAGAAGGGCCACCAGCTTCTGGACCCCTACCTGACGGTGAGCGTGGACCAGGTGCGCGTGGGCCAGACCAGCACCAAGCAGAAGACCAACAAACCCACGTACAATGAGGAGTTCTGCGCCAACGTCACCGACGGCGGCCACCTCGAGCTGGCCGTTTTCCACGAGACCCCCCTGGGCTACGACCACTTCGTGGCCAACTGCACTCTGCAGTTCCAGGAGCTGCTGCGGACGGCCGGCGCCTCGGACACCTTCGAGGGCTGGGTGAGTAGCACGGACCCCCTCGCCGGTGTGTCCACTCGGCCCCTGATCCCCGTCCAGTTCTCACATCTCCCCCGAGGCCCACCGTCCTGTCGCTCGTGGCTGAGGGAATTCCCTCCGGACTTGGGTCCTCACCCTAGTGGCCGCGGCACCGGCGACGCGACCGCGGGGGTGTGCGCTGGCGCAGGTGCGTCTCCGGGAAGCCGGCCCGGGCACGATCCCCTTTCGGGACGGTGGCTCGGGCTAACGGGAAGGCGGGCAGAGGTCCAGGGCGTCTCCCCCCTCGGCCCAGACGTTGGTGGAGGCACCCCAACTCTGAGTGCGCCGGTAGTGGTTAGGAAAGGCGAGGAAGGGGAGACGTGAAAGAGGTGGATCGAGCAAAGCGCCGCAAGCTTTTAGGAGAAAGCCGCACATTCTCGGAGTATTATTCATAATGTTTATGATACATGTTGCTTCAGCCTTTGAGACGGGCCCACGTGTTCCGGCTTGCACATTCATTACATCCCACAGGTACATGGGCTACATTGTGAGGGATGTGAGTGCCTGGGTCTGCGCCTTAGCAAAGTTTTATTATTTAGCAGTTTTCCAAGGAGGTAAAGTTTCCGTATGTTTGCCAGCAGCCGGCCAGTCTGAGACATGTGAGTCCGGGGGCAGACCTGTGCCTGCTGAGGTGTGAAGAGGCTGTCGGCTGCCCTGCCTCCCCCAGCACCTGCTGGCGCTCCTGGGTATGGACGGGGGGCGCCCTCCTGGCTGCTCTCTGCTCTGCTCTCCACAGCTTTCCCATGAGGCAGACTCTGCTGTAAATTTATTAAAATTTCTTCATCTCCCCGGTCTTTGTGATGCATGTCTTGGTCTCCCACTTGGCGACCAAGACGTGACAGTTAGAATAAAGTGATCTGCTTTGACAAAATGGAGTGTGCGCTCCTTGTTCAGGCAGTAGTGAATGTTTTAAGTCCAGGGGGAGTCCGTTTTGAACCCAGAAGGTAAAAGGGCATTGAAAATCTATTTGCAAGTGGTAGGATCATGGCTAACAAGGAAGGCTTATTGAGGTATTTTGGGAAATTGGTAATTTCATCCTCTATTCTCTACATTTAAAGATGGCTTGTGGATGTATCTTTTTCTTTTAAATAGAAGTAGTAAAAAAAACCCATAATGACTATTTAAGGTTAATCATCAAATTATACTGAGTTCATTTCCCTTCAGCCTACTTTATGGAACTTAGAAGTGAACTAGAGAGGAATGATTTAAATACAGTTCGAGGTTTACACTTATCCTGTGCATTTCTGAATATGAAATAGAAGTGAGCATAAAAATCTGAGTGGACTTAATTGAGTTTCATCAGTGTCTGACGATGAGGTGGGCTGGAGGAGCAAGGTTCTGAATATGGTGCTGCAGGTTGCCAGCGGTGGTGAGAAGCATCTCTTCCCACAGAAAGCAGAGATTGGTCCTTCTCGCCCCTAGACTATCCATTTGAATTACCTGAAGAGCTTTCAAAAAGTCCCCACTTTTAAGGGCTCTGGATAGGAATCCCTGGCTGCGAGACCCCAGCATCAGTACTTTGAGGCTCTCAAGATGATTCCAATGTACAGTCAAGATTAAGAACCAGTGACCATAATGGAGACTGAGGGATGGGGGCTACTTGGTGTCCAAGAAGCATGAGGGTGGGAAGAGCCCGGTTACCTGACTCAGTGAAGTGAAACAGGGCTGCTTATTAGTCCCCTGGATCAATAAAGGTTTAAATGTAAATTTCTAGATGTATGATTGTTTGACCTAATTATACTTAGATATTTAATATAACTTACTGGTTGTGCTTTAAAAAATGTGAGCGTTTGATATGATAGGCAGAGCATGGAAGTGACCTTGAAACCAATGATTTGTTGGGCATTTATATTCAGTTATAAGAAAGTTAGTTTTTTTGAAGATTCTAGGTGTTTTGAAACTGTGAAGATAGAATTGGCAGAGTGGCATTTTCTTTTTGTTAAGAAAATAATCTTACTGGGGCTTATCGGGGGTTTGTAGATGTGGCTCAAGGAATAGGGCGCCACCCCCATATACCGGACATGGCGGGTTCAAACCTGCCCCAGCCAAAAACTGCAACAACAACAACAACAAAAGAAAATAATCTCATTAAGGAAATATTTGGAAATATATGGAATGCTGATTGTGTAAATTATCCTTTATAAATCCAAAGATGCTTTAAAAATTCAGGATTACTGAAATACTTATTTATCTTTGGTATATTAAATTTAAATGTGTAGTTTATTTAGACAGTTACAAGTGGGGTGATTGAATTTACTCCACAGTAAATTTAAGTGTGTTGCAAGTGGAAGGACAGATTACTGACTTGTAGAAAGTCTAGTTACTTGGTTTCTCTTAGATCTTGAGAAGAAGATCTGACTCCAGGTTTACCTGTAAAACAGAAGATACTTTTAGCATAAGAATAAGACAGAAAATTTTGTGAAAAACCTATAGCTATCATCCTAAGTGGTGAGAAAATGGATAATATTCCAGAACAGGGCACGGATGTCTGCTCTTTCCACTTCTGTTCAATACCGTATTGGAATAAGACAATTTCAAGAAAAAAAATTGTCTTTATTTTCAGACATATGAAAATTTTAAGGTGTCTGCAAGAAGGTGTTTAGAACCAGTCAGTGTATTTACCTAGGTTGCAAAATCCAAATCAATATGTAAAAATCAGTTATATTTTTATATACTAGCAGTGAGCAATTGAAAACTGAAATTAAAACATTTTATATGAAAGAGCATCAAAAATATGAAATTGGATACATTTGATAAAAGATGTGCATTTATGGATGAGAAGATTCAATATTCTTAAGTCCTCAATACTTGCCAAAGTATTACATAGATTTAATGCAATACTGGTCAAAATCTCAGTAAACTTTGTTGTAGAAATTGGCAAACTGAGCATAAAATTTATATGGAAATGTAGAGGATCTAGACTGACCTCAGAACAAAAAACAAGTTGAGGGAATCTATCTGATTTCAGTGCTAGCTATAATACTACCATAACCAAGACAATGTGCTATTAAAGAGAATCATATAAATCAGTGAAACATAAGAGAGTCTAGAAATTTATCCGCACATATATGATGAATTGATTTTTTTTTTTTTTTTTTTTTGAGACGGAGTCTCACTCTTTTGCTCCAGGTAGAATGCAATGGCGTCATCACAGCTCACTGCCATCTCTAAAACTTCTGGGTTCAAGTGATCCTCTTGCTTTAGCCTCTCAAGTTGCTGGGACTACAGGCAGCACCACCCTAATTTTTTCTGTTTTTGGTAGAGATGGGGTCTTGCTTTTGCTCAGGCTGGTCTCGAACTTCTTTTGCCCCAGCTTCCCAAGGTGCTAAGATTACAGGTGTGAGCCACCATGCCTAGCCAGATCAATTGATTTTTGGCAAAAATGCCAAGAAAGCAATTCAGTGGGGGAAATGATAATCTTTTCAGCAAGGTAGGTGCCTGAAAAACTGGATAGGCATATGCAGAAATGAGCTTTGACTCTTACCTTACACCATACAAAAAAGTTAATTCAAAATGGATTATGGAATTTAAAGGTTTAGCTATAAAACTTCTAGAAGAAAATCTTAGTGAACTTGAGTTCAGCAGACTTTTTAAATATAGGACACAAAAAAACCCAATGATAAAAAGATGAACAAATTGGACTTTATCAAATCTAAAAGCCTCTCTTTGTTTCTCAAAGAATGCTTAAGAAAGTGAAAGCACATGTCACAGACTAGAAGAAAATACTCCCAACAGGCAAATCTGACGATGGCCTTGTAACACAAATGTATAAAAGAGTCTTACAACCCAGTAATAATGAGAAAAAATCCAATTAAAAAATGGGTCAAATATTTGAATAGGTGACTTCTTGGCAAATAGCACATTAAAAGATTCTGAAGATCATTGTTATTTATGGAAATGCAAATTAAAACCAAAATGAGATATCAGTACGCTCCCTCCACTGAAAAGTCTAAAATGAGTAAGAAGGGCCGTACCAAATGTTGGTGAGGAAACAGAGCAACTGGGACTCTTGTACACTATTATTAGGAATATAAAATTGTGGAGTCATGTTGGAAACGGTTTGGTAGTTTCTTAAAGTATTGAACACAAAGCTACCTACCATATGACCTATCTCCACTTAAGTACCATCTGCCAAGAGAAATAAAATCATCCATACAAAGGTTTGTTCAGAATAGTGTCTTTATTTTCAACAGCTTCACAACTGGCAACAACTCAATATTTATCAACAGATGAATGTTAGAATAAATTGCAACTTATCCATACAAAGGAATACTACTCAACAGTATAAAGAGATGAACTATTAACAAATGCAGCAGTGTGGGTGACTCTCTGAATAATTCTGCTAAGTGAAAGAAGCCAGACCAGAAAAGGGTCCATACCGTCTGATTCCATTTGTGAACATTTCTGAAAATGAAAACTAGTCTATGGTGACTGGAAGCCGATAAGTGGTTGCCTGGGAATGTGGTTCCTGCTCTGTTTTCTGGTCACAGACAGTATCGTTCAGTTTCTCAAAAGCCATTCTTTGGTAATTCCTACCCATGCTTTAAGTCTCCTTGGGGACATACTTACCCAGACGTCTGGGAATGGGAAATGGGAATGAGGGAGGGGTGGATTAGAAAGGAGGCACAGAGAAACTTTGGGGGGAGATGAACATATTTGTGATTTATGGTTTTGATTGTGGTAATGGTTTCACAGTTATATACATATTTCAAAACTTATCAAAGAGTTCACCTTAAGTATGTGCATGTTATTATATGACAATTATACCTATAAAACTGTTGGAAAATAATCATCCTTATCTTACTGAAGAAGTTCAGTGAGAGGCTAGTAAAAAACAGAATTAGAGTTGACACAGTCTGACTCTTGAAAAAACACAAAATCACCGTAAAACAAATTAGTTTCAGATTGTTGGACACAGTCCTATTTTATAAATGATCACTTTCAGCTTCTTCTGCTTCTAGAATGTGTTTATTTCTTGGGCTCCTCAAAACTGAAGGTTTAAGATAAAACCCTGTTTTCTTCTTTCATGTGCATTGTATGTGCTCTTGATTCTCCCACTTTCCGAACGGGGACCAGCGTCTAGTACTTAATGCAGGGCCCTTGGACATGGGGGATGCCGGAGAAGCTGGAGGCTGCGTCATGGAAAGACCTTGGCGTCCCCTCAGGAAGGAAGGACCTGCTTGGCGGGGTCCCAGGCTGTTTTCCTGGTTCAGCCCTCCTGAAGACATTCTGTTCTCTGTAGCTCTGGAGAGCTGTTTTCTGTTTCTCAGCAAGGTACCTATTTTGTAGTCCTGTCAGGTGAAGCAGCCAGGTTAGCACGGGGTCGACATTGATTATCTTTTCCCTTGGTTCGTGGATCCCCGTGCAGGAACGTGTAACACCAAAAGTGCTTCTGATTTTCTACGTTTATTCTCTTTTGGACTTTGTAGCGCAGTTATTTCTTGTTGTGATTGATTTTATTTTTCCTGAGCCAATTGGTAAGGATTGTCTAGCACTACCTCATAAACCCTTAGTATTTTAGGGGAAAGACATATTTTAGAATGTCCAGGGAGGTTTATTTCAGTGTGTGTGAATTGTGTCAGCTATGCCCTGTCTTCAGTTCCCTTCTGAGAAGAGTTTTGCTGCTATGAGACTGGATGCTTCTCAGCATACGGGCTGCGTCTCCTGTTTCTCCTCTCAGAGAGCGTTTTCCCAGCCACGTTATTATCTTATATCCTTCATTGCTCTCATCACTCTCCGAGATCATTTTATTAATCAGTTTGTTTATTACACTCTGCTCCTACAGAACATAACTAGCTGTTTTAACCCCGGCACTTTTAGCAGTATTTGGTGTATAGTAGGCACTATTTGTTGAAAGAATGAAATTTTTTGTGATTTAGAGACAAGTAGAGAACTTTGGGGACATCTTTCCTTAACTATTTTATTCATCTTGCTAAAAAAAAAAAATAAACGGAAATAATTGAAGAGTGACTCGATTAATAGTATTCCTCTCTTAAATCTATCCCTGATGTAACTAACACATGCTGGAAAGACAGGGCCAGATTTTTATGCCCTTTGGATGTGGTAAATGGATTGAAAACCTTGTATATGGAGAGTTGCCTGCTTTTGCTTCATTTTATTTTATTTTATTTATTTGTTTTTTGAGACACAGTCTCTCTATGTCACCCTCAGTAGAGTGCTATGACATCACAGCTCACAGCAACCTCAAACTCTTGGGTTGAAGCGATTCTCTTGCCTCAGCCTCTCGAGTAGCTGGGACTGCAGGCGCCCACCACAACACCCGGCTATTTTTTGGTTGTAGTTGTCACTGTTGTCTTGCAGGCCCGGGCTGGGTTCAAACCCGCCAGCTCTGTGGGTGGTGGCCGCCCTACCTGCTGAGCTACAGGTGCCGAGCCTTTTGCTTCATTTTAAAAAGCTATGTTTTTAAAAGTTATAATATGTTATATCTTCTTTCACTGGTAATTTTTAAGTCCAACATGTGAAATTCAGGGCAGAAGCAAGAAAGAAGCATTTAAAAGGTTGCACATCAGCCTGGGGAGGAGTGAGGTTGGTGGGTGGAGCATGAATCACTTTACCTTATGCAACTCTTCGTGCAGTTTTGGTATCTAGCAAGTGTGTAGAGCCGTGATTAGTGGTGATGGTAAAAGTGCAGTGTGCTTTTATGAGGTGGGTAATGTTTATTCAGCGTTACAGAGGTGCCTTGGGTTTTCAGGAAGTCTTTCTTTTATAAAACACCAACTAGATCGGGCCCCTCTTCAAGCTGACTTCTTGGCTCTGTTCTATTAGAATGTGATAAGAATGAGGCCTGTGTGGAAACTCAGTCCCTGCCCTGTTCCCCACACTCATCATTGCTGTATCCAAAATGGTCTTTCTCAGCTGCTGAACTGATGGTTATTCCTTTACTTGAAACTCTTGTGTGGTTTCCTGTTGCTCTTTGGTAGAAGCCGAGACAGAGCCTCTAAGTGGTTTGGGATATTCTCCATGATCTGGACTTTGATTTCCTCTTGAGCCTTTTCTCAGTTGCTGCTCTGTGCTCTGGTCCCAGAAAGCATCTTTCAGTTCCTCAAAAGCCATTCTTTGGTAATTCCTACACGTGCTTTACATCTCCTTCTAGACATAGTTACCCAGACGTCATTCCCCAACATGCCCAGTCTCAGTTTGGTCCTCAGTAGTCTCTCTGCAGCCCGAGAACTCCACGGCCAGCTTTCCCTCCACCCTGGAAAAAAGGACGCTTGAGTGGATGGCAGTGTGGCTGCACCAGGGTGGGCGACTGGCTGAGATGCGTCCCCTTCGCACGTGCAGTAGCTGTGCTGCTGGACTAGTGCAGGTTTCCATTTGAAGTGCGGAGCCTGAGGGGAGCACACACTCACCACCAAGTGCACATTAACTCTCTGCCAGGCAGCCTGTCCACCCTGGAGTGTCAGCTGAACAAGACAGAATGGCCTATTCCTTCATAGGTCTTGTAGTTCCAAAAAGGGAGATAAGTTGGGAATAAAAAACAAAAAAAAGCAACCGGGAAATTACAGGAGTCCTCAGGTGTTGGTAAGTGGCAGGTCTGGGGAGATCTGGAACATTTTCCTGGGGAAAAAGCAGGGAGCTGACTTTTTCTGTTTTTTGAGACAGGGTGATCTCACTCTGTCCCCTCAGCTAGAGTTACTGTGACGTTAGCCTAGCTCACACCAACCTCACACTCCTGGGCTCAATCAATCTTCCTGCCTTGGTCCTGAGTGCTGGGACTACAGGTACCCACCACAGTGCTTGGCTCATTTTTCTATTTTTAGTTGAGAAGAGGTCTTGTTCTTGCTCAGGCTGGTCTCAAACTCCTGAGCTCAATTAATCCTCCTGCCTCGTCCTTCCAGAGTATGAGGATTTCAGGTGTGAGCCACCATGCCAGCCAGGGAACTGACTTTTAGGGAACCAGCATAGACAGCCATAGCCTATGACAGTTAAATGACTGTGAAAAGTCTTTTCTCAAAAAAATAAAAATTTTGACCTGATGTTTCCTGGAGAAACATCATAGGTGTAAATGTCCCTAACACACAGAAATGTTTCTATCTTTGGAAGGTTTGGGAAGGCACTAAGTTTTGATGCCTGTGAAGGGGTGACCTGTAGGAACTTTTGACTCCCAAGGCAGAAAGCAGTAACACTGTATTTGAACCATCGAATCCCTTAAGTTTTGTACAGATCATGAAAGAATCGATCATAGATGTTGAAGCAGAAGGATCATCCAGTTCAGAACAATAGCAACAACAAAACGCCTGATAGCTGTTAGGCCCACAGACATCCTGCAGGCATATTCATTTGGCACAGATGTATTTGGACATTGAAACTGAAGGCATTCAGTGCTGTGGTGCTCCAGTTTGCCACAGACCCCACCGCTCCCTATTGTGAAACCAGCCTCCTCAACTCATTACCTTCTTGGTCTTGGGAGATTTTTAAATTTGTGACCATGATAACTCAAGCCTTTGTGTTCAGAATGTGGAAACTAAAGCTCCAGGCAAAACATGGCTGCTGCCCCAGGTCACAGGAAGTGTGACCCCCCCACCCCACCCCCACATTTAATATCTACAAAAATGTAGATAACACTTACTTGGATTTATTTATTTGGATATGTATTTATTAATTTATAAATGCATTAGTTTAGATGTATGTTTATTTAGATATTTATTTATATAGATATCTATGTCCTAGGACTTAAGAGAAAGCTGGCTTCCTAGTAAATATATGGGAAATTAACTTTTACTGCAAATTAGCATTGTATTAACTATCCAATAAAATACTCTTTGTATTTTAAATACAAACTTCAAGGTGTGACTTTGTCACCTATGAGCTGTGACCTTAGGTAAACCTTTACTATCAGGGTCCAGATCCATCTGTTTACACACGAGAGGGGTACCCTGAACTATCCCTGAGAACATTTTTATCACTAAAACCTCTGCTTCCATGTATGAGACAGTTACATAACTTCTTCCCTTTTGGAGTAATTGGTTTGACTTAAGACAGATAATTAAATTGGTCCAAATCTAAATTACTCAGACTTGGAGAGGATTTAGTTCATGTCTAAGCGACTTGCCGTTCTTTGCTTGGCTTAGAATCAGCCTTAAGGAAATACAGTGGTTCCTCATTGTTATTTCTTGATTTACACTAAGGCGCTCCTTGCTCCTACAGGATGGTTGTAAGTTCTGTCCCTGTTGTTACCTAGGGTCAGAGAGAGACTGAGAATCTCACTGTTTTTGCTAGAAGCCTGCTAATTATAGCTTTGTAGTCCCAAGGTATCTAGTCACTAGTCTATATATCTGCTCTAGGAGATGACAAATACTATAAATCATCATAGGACAGACATTTTAATTAGATGAGGGGAATGAGCCCAAGGGTATTGGCCATGGTAGTATTCAAGAAGAATTTTATGAGACAGGAAATTTTTGTTGAGAATCATGGTACTGTCTGGAGAGATTTGTCAAGATTACCATGTCCGTGTGTTTCTGGAGCACCAGTAAATTAGGAAGGTTATGTTAAAGCACGCAGGACTTCCAAAGTAGAAAGACCACTTCATAGGGACTCATCAGCATTGCCACCCTTGTGTGCTGTCTTTCCAAAGTTCCTTTGATTTTATATACGTTTCGCCCTTGCACACATTTGATCTCACAGGGAGAGAAATGCTTAAAGGGTTACCAAAGATGTTTAGATTGTGCTTGTGGTTAAAAAAAAAAAAAAAGAAAAGAAAAAGAAAAGAAAAGAAATCTTCCAGAGGATGCAACCTTAGTCAGCATGAGTCCTGTCATAATTGCCTCAATAAAATAAGTCCCTTGGGGCCAGCATGAACATATTCCACTCCTGGCCCTTTATACACATAGTCAGACCTAGTCCCTGGTCTCCAAGCACTTGAACAAAAGTCACAAATTACATTTTTATTTGTAAGTTGTATCTATGCCTTGTACTTGCTAGCACTGAAATATGATACTGTGGCCTCTTCCCTCACACTGGGCTTTGGTTTTCTCATCTGTGCTGGATATCTGGAGCTGTGTGGACCTTTCCAGCATCGCAGTTTTGTGGCTTTAGTAATGGTCCCATTGGACAATTGAAAATTCTGCTCAGGGCCATGCTCACCTTTTCTGTATGGTTCTACTGTAATACATATGTGCTACCAAAGCAGGCACTGAAATGTCTCCTTGAGACTTTTACTGATACCCAGATTGGTTCTGGGCTCTGAAATTATTTTGGGGCAGAGTGCCGTGGTTCATGCCTGTAATCCTAACACTCTGGTTGGCCGAGGTGGGTGGATTGCTTGAGCTGAGGAGTTTGAAACCAGCCTGAGCAAGATCAAGACCCTGTCTCTTCTAAAAATAAAAAAAATTCACTGAGTGTTGTGGTGGGCGTCTGCAGTCCCAGCTACCCAGGAGGCTGAGACAAGAGGATCACTAGAACCCAAGAGTTTGAGGTTGCTGTGTTGCTATGAGCTATGATTTATATATATATTTATATATAAAACTATTGTTTCATTATCATACAGACAAGTTGAGAGCAGATTCTGTCTAAAGCAGTGCTTCTGAAGCAGTGGTTGAGCCCTAGACTCTTTGGATGATGATGAAAACTGTGGACCACATTTACAGAAAAATGTACATACACACATACATATTGACGGTGTTCTGGAAACAGCATCATCTGGTTTGTGGTTTCCTTTACCCTGACCATGGACTCAGGGCCTCAGGTTAAATTTGTTAATTTTATTTTTAAATGTATTAAATTTATTTTTCTTAGTTCCTAACTCTCAGGGTGGTGTTCTAATATCTTCCTTTTATATTTGAGGACATTTTCATTTCCATTAATTATAGAAGACAATTAATTAGAAAAAATAGGAGTTATAAATTTTAGAGGAAAAAGATGTTCTTAAATAATAAATATGTTCTTACTTCTGGCTCCTGGTGAGATATACTTGATGATGACCCATTTTAGGACCTATTTAGTTGTATTTAGGTATTTTCAAAAGCCTCTGGTTGGTTTTTTTTGTTTTTTTTTAAACTACAAAACCTCACTCCACAAAGTTCTATTTTTTGAAGGGGTTTCTTTGAGGTCTGCAGTAGATAAAAACATGAAAAACAAAAACGAGGACAGTTGGAGTGACCCCAGCTTGGGATCTTTATTAGTATAAACGTCTCCCCTGTAAGAAGATACAGGATTTAGGTGTTCAGTAAATTTTTCTTAAAACATTTACCCTGTTTTTGACCTGTAATAGGCATGATGGTGTATACTGTGTTAATTCAGGATACAATGAGGGGATTGGTGAGGCCTGACTGCCCCTCTCACTTTTTGAGCTCTAGTGTTTTATGGCCTGAGTCCCTGTGGCCCAGCAAGCTTTCTATTCTCCTGAATTCCAGTTTACTTTGCTGATATCTTGAAGACAAGCTGATGGTTGGAAATGGAGCTGAATAGAGATTGTCCAGAGAGCTGCCCCCTAGCTAATTAGAGGTACCACTGGAGTCCAGCTCCCTGAACTTCAGGCCAAGGCTCTCTCCAGACTCTACCTCAGTGTGTGCTGGAGGCAGTAGGGAAGCCATCCCGTCATTCACAGGTGTTTATTGTGCACCTGCTGTGTGCTCAGCACCACTCTGGTGTTGCAGATAGAAGCAAAGAACACAAGACCCAGAATCTCAGCTCACACAAAGCAAACAGATGCTTGTGAAGATAACAAATGGTGGGTAGGTGCTAAGTGAAGCAATAAAACAGGGCGATGGGGGGACAGAGCAAGATGGTAGACCAGAATGATTGTTCAGCTGCTCTCCTGGAACAAGTGGTGAAAAGGAGAGAACCGAGCCATAGCCGGTGCAGGGGCTTTACCCAGAGACATAGCTCAGGGAGCACAGCAAGGAGGTGGTGAGCTGGACACAGCATAGAATCCAAGGTGGAGGAAATCTGATGATGAATTAGGCAAGTGAATGTGACTGGTTGGGATTGACTGCCCCTCCCTCTCTCCCCATGATGATTGGATGGGAGGAAGCCTTTCTGGAGGTTTCAGTTGTTGGGGGAAAGTGTACGTTGAGTGGAAAGCTTCCAAGAGTGGGCAGGCTCAAATTGTATGTAACAACCAGATTTGAATACTGGTTGAAGTGGATTTGCCATAGGTTTGGTGGCTGGCAAGGCAGCCATACTGAGAAGGTCTCTGTGGCCAGGGGGCTGCCATCCTGGGAAGGTTGTAAAAAGGTCTTAGCAGGAGCCTAAAGCATGGCCGTCTTAATTCTCCCTGCTGGGATCAGAACTACACTCTTAGGATAGGCTAAGGAACTCCCACACCCCATGGGTACTGGAGTCAGTGGGCATTGTGAGACCTGCCTCTGAAGGATTCTTGTGAGCTATAAGATCCCAGCCTGGCAGGGTCTGAACACTGAGGAAACAATCAGGTGATCACCGAAAGCAGCTAAGTTTGAAATAAGGACCATAGAGGTTGCTGGCTGTGCTCTCTGTCTTTTAAAAAACCACAGTGCCAGCTGGTGTCTTGGTAACATCCTTCAACATACTGTCATCAGAGCAAGGACTTCTGTTTGATGCAAAGGAGGCAGTGAGAAGGAAAAAAGGAGGACAAGGAGGTGAACAAGAAGAAAGAAATCAGGAGGAGGAGCCAACAGAAAAATTCGGGCAGCATGAAAAACCAGAACAGAGGAACTCCCCCAAGGGACCATGAAGCAGCTATTGCAGAAGATTCCACCTATACAGAATTAATGGACTTGACAGAAAGGAAATTTAAAATATGGATGATAAAGACAATAAAGGGAGTGGATAACAAAATGGAAAGACAGAACCACAGTTAGGCAAGAGATATGTAGAATATAAAAAGGATACGGTGGAGCTTAAAGAAATGAAGGAGACAATCAGAGAATGTGAAGATGCAGTAGAAAGTATCAAAAATAGGTCAGACCATGGAGATGAAAGAAACTTGGAGCTAAAGGATAAAATTTTTGAGTTAACCCAGGTAGTTAAAGAGGCAGAAAAGAAGAGAGAGAAAGCAGAACAGGTGTTTAGAGAACTATGAGACTCCACAAAGCATTCAAACATATGAAAATAGGGATTCCTGAAGGGGAGGAAGATTGTCCCAAGGGAATGGACACCCGGTTGGAGACCATCATACATGAAAACTTCCCAAGTTTTACTGAAGACCCTGACACACTCCTTTCAGATGGATATCAAACCCCAGGTCATCTCAACTCAGACAGAAGCTCTCCAAGGCACATTGTATTGAACTTATCTAAATTTAATATGAAACAAAAAATTCTCCAAGCAGCCAGGAGTAAGAACTAACTGACCTACAGAGGCAGAGCCATTAGGATGACAGCAGACTTTTCAATTGAAACCTTCCAAGCCAGAAGAGCTTGAACATCTTCCACATTCTTACACCAAACAATTTTTAGCCTAGAATTCTGTATCCTGCTAAACTAATCTTCAAAACTCATGGAGAAATCACATCTTTTGGGGATATATAAGCACTGAGGAAATTTGCCACAAGACCAGCTCTATAGAAAATACTTAGAACTATTCTTAACACTGACCATCACAATGGACCATCAGCAAAGTAAATAGCCAAAAGCTTAAGGTCAAAAGTTAACTTCCACAAAGGCACAAAGGATAAAACTGTACAACAGACTTTCACAAAAGAAGATGAAAAGAACTCCACCACACTTAATCAATTCTCTCAAGAAATCTCAATAGACAGAATTCACCACTGAAGAGGCACAGGCTGGCTGATTGTATAAAAAAAACACAAGCAATTCATATGCTGTCTCCAGCAGACACATGTGGCCTTAAAGGACAAATCAAGACTCAAGATTAAGGGATGGAGAACAGTATTTCAAGCAAATAGAATTCAGAAGAAAGGCGGGGTTGCAATCTTATTTTCAGATACAAATGGATTTAAAGCAACCAAAGTTAAGAAAGGCAAAGGAACAATACAAGAAGATAGTTTAATTTTAAATATTTATGCACCCAACTTAAATGCTCTCAGATTTATGAAACAGTCCTTGATGGGTCTGAGCAATATGATATCCCATAACACCATAATAGTAGTCAGGGCCTTTAACAGCCCTCTGACAGAACTGGACAGATCCTCAAAACAGAAACTAAATAAAGATCCAAAGGACTTAAATGTGATGTTCAAACAAATTGGATTAATAGACATATATAGAACACACCATCCCACAGCTAAAGAATATACATTTTTCTCGTCAGCTGATGGTATGTACTCCAAAATCAGCCACATTCAAGGATACAAATCAAATGACAGCAAAATTAAAAGAATAAAAATTATACTTTATATCTTCTCAGACCACAGGCAATAAAGGTGGAACTCAACTCCAACAAAAATGTTCACTCCCACAAAATGACTTGGAAATTAAACAACCTTATGCTGAATGATAGTTGGGTTCAGGAAGAGATTAAAGACAAAATTGTTAAATTCCTCAAACATAACAACAATGAAGACACAAGTTACTGAAACCTGTGGGATATGGCAAAAGCAGTCCTAGAAGCAAAATTTATCACATTAGATGCCTACATTAGAAAAACAGAAAGAGAGAGCATTAACAAACTCACAAACCATCTTCTGGAACTGGAAAAAGAAGAACAATCTTATCCTAAACCCAGCAGAATAAAAGAAATAACCAAAAGTAAATCAGAGATTAATGAAATTGAAGACACAAAAAACCATTCAGAAAATTAACAAAAGAAAAAGTTCATTTTTTTGAAAAAATAAATGAAATCAATAAACCTTTGATTAGAAGGTTAACTAGAAACAGAAAAGCAAAATCTCTAGTAAACTCAATCAGAAACGATAAAGGGGCAATAACAGAAGATGCCACAGAGATACAAGAGATTATCTCTGAATACTACAAGAAACTCTATGCTCAGAATTTACAATGTGGAGGAAATGGATCAATATTTAGAATCACACTCTCTCCCCAGAATTAACCAAGAAGAAATAGATCTCCTGAACAGACCAATTTCAAGCATTGAGATCAAAGAAACAATGAAAAAATCTCCCAACAACAACAACAACAAAAGCCCCCCAAAAACCCTGGTCCAGATGGCTTCACACCAGAATTCTATCACACCTTCAAAGAAGGGCTTATACCAATTCTACAGAAGCTATTCCAAAAAGTTGAGAAGAAAGGAATCTGCCACAACTTGTTCTATGAAGCAAATATTACTCTGGCACCAAAACCAGGAAAAGACCCAAGCAAAAAAGGAGAACATCAGACCAATTTCACTAATGAGTATAGATGCAAAAATTCTCAGTAAAATCCTAGCCAATAGATTACAGCTTCTCATTGAAAAAGTGACACATCATCATCAAGTAAGTTTCATCCCAGGGATGCAAGGGTGGTTTAACATAATGCAAGTCCATAAACATAATTCACCATATCAACAGAAGCAAAAACAAAGACTGTATGATCCTCTCAATAGATGCAGAAAAAGCATTTGATGAAATACAGCATCCTTTTCTAATTAGAACACTTAAGAGTTTAGGCATAGATGGCACATTTCTTAATCCAATCAAAGCCATCTATGACAAACCCACAGCTAATACCGAATGGAGTAAAACTGAAAGCTTTTCCATTTAGAACTGGAACCAGACAAGGTCGTCCTCTTTCACCACTACTATTCACCATTGGGCTGGAAGTTCTAGCCAATACAATCAGGCAAGAGAAGGAAATAAAGAGCCTCCAAATGCATGCAGAGGATGTCAAACTCTTGCTCATTGACAATGATATGATTTTATACTTAAAGAACCCCAAAGACTCAATCACAAGATTCCATGAAGTGATCAAAACACACAGTAAAGTCTCAGGATATAAAATCAATGTCCACAAATCAGTAGCCTTTGTATATGCCAATAACAGCCAAGATGAGAAGCTAATCAAGGACACAATTCCCTTTATAGTAGCTTCAAAGAAAATTAAATACCAGGCAGTGTCTGTGGCTCAGTGAGTAGGGTGCTGGCCCTATATACCAAGGGTGGAGGGTTTGAACCCTGCCCCGGCCAAACTGCAATAAAAAATAGCAGGGTGTTGTGGCAGGTGCCTGTAGTCCCAGGTACTTGGGAGGCTGAGACAGGAGAATCGCCTAAGTCCAAAAGTTTGAGGTTGCTGTGAGCTGTGACTCCACAGCACTCTACCGAGGGTGACAAAGTGAGACTCTGTCTCTAAATAAGAAAACAAACAAACAAACAAACAAAAAAAAAAACAGAAAAAGAAAATGAAATACCTAGGAATATACATAAGAAAAGAGGTGAAGCACCTTTCCAAAGACAATTATGAAGCCCTAAGAAAGGAAATAGCAGAAAATATTAACAAATGAAGGAACATACCATGGTCATGGCTGAGAAGAACCAACATAGTTAAAATGTCTCTACTTCCGAAAGCAATCTACAGATTTAATGCAATGCCCATTAAAATACCATCATCATACATCAAGATTTGGAAAAAAATAGTTCTTTGTTTTGTATGGAACCAGAAGAAACCCTGTATAGCCAAGGCATTGCTTAGTAAGAAAAACAAAGCTGGGGGGATCACCCTACCAGACTTTTGGCTATACTACAATGCCATAGTGATGGTGTTTGCACAAAAATAGAGAAATTGAAATTTGGGACCAAATAGAAAACCATGAGATGAAACTAACATCTTACAACTACCTGATCTTTGATAAACCAAACAAGAACGTACACTGGGGAAAGAATCCCCATTCAGTAAATTGTGCTGGGGGAACTGGACATCCACATGTAAAAGCCTGAGTCTAGACCTTTCACCACTTACAGAAATTGATTCTGATGGATAAAGGATTTTTTTTTTTTTTTTTGAGACAGAGTTTCACTGTGTTGTCCTTGGTAAAGTGCTGTGGCGTTACAGCTCACAGAAACCTCAAATTCTTGGGCTTAAGCAATTCCTTTGCCTCAGCCTCTCAAGTAGCTGGGACTACAGGCGCCTGCCACAACACCTGGCTGTTTTTTGTTGCAGTTATCATTGTTGTTTTTAGCTGGCAGGGGCCAGGTTTGAACCTGTCAGCTTCGGTGCACATGGCTGGCACCATAACCACTTTGCTATGGTTGTCAAGTTGGATAAAATATTTAAATCTAAGGCATGAAATAACAAAAATCCTCAAAGAAAGTGTGGGGAAAATGCTTGAAGATATTGGCCCGGGGAAAGATTTTACGAAGAAGACTTCTGTGGCGATTGCAACCAGTACAAAAATAAACAAATGGGACTTAATTAAACTGAAAAGCTTCTGTACAGTTGAGGAAACAACCACCAAAGCAAAGAGACAGCATGGGGAAAGATATCTGCATATTATAAATCAGACAAAAGCTTTATAACTAGGATCTATAGAGAACTCAAATTAATCAACCAAAAAGGAGCCAACAATCCTATATATCACTGGGCAAGAGAGATGAACAGAACTTTCTCTAAAGAAGACAGACAATTCCAACCCAGGAATGGATTAACAAGCTGTGGTATATGTACACCATGGAATACTATTCAGCCACGAAAAAGATGGAGACTTTACGTCTTTTGTATTAACCTGGATGGAGGTGGAACACATTCTTCTTAGTAAAACATCATAAGAATGGAGAATGAAGAATCTCGTGCACTCTGTTATAATATGAAGGAAGTGGAGGAGCTAATACAAGACAGGGTAGGGGAATGAGCAAGTGGGGGGGAGGAGGAGAGACGGGCATAGGGGAGTCACAGTGTATGGCACGCCTCTTGGGGCAGCACATAATTATAAGAGGGACTTTATCTGCCAAATGCAATCCGTGTAATTCTTTATACCTCAATGAATCCCAAACAAACAAATAATAATACAAAAAAAGACACACAAAAACTGGGGTCATGGGATCGATTTTGACAAGGTGACTGCTTTACCCAGAGTGGTCAGAGAGGGTGACATTTCAACTGAGTCCTGAGTCATAGAAACAAGTAGCCATGTGAAGATTGGAGAAAGAGCATTTTGGGTGGAGGGAGCAGCTTAGGCAAAGGCCTTCAGGTTGGATCAAACTTGGCAAGTGGAAGAGTAGCAGAGGTAGTGGGTGGAGGGTAGACCTGCAGTCAGCAAGTGGGAGTGTCATCCCAGCCCCGCTGCCTGTCACAAGTGTGGACAACGGGCACATCCCTCCACCTCTCACTGTTACTTCTCTCCTCTGGAAAATGCAGCCAGTGTTAGTTAGACTAGGAGTACCTAGTCTTGGTGTCAAGGACAGATTCAAGACGTGAAACACACCCAGCACAAAATAGGCCCTTGGGAAATGGTACTTCTTGATGCTTTCAGAATTCCATGGTCATTCATATTTTGAGAAAAGCCTTCTGAAAAGAATCATATTAGGCAATGAAAGGCACTCAGAGGGTTGTATTTTATATCACAGGGGGGACAATGTAAAGATTTCTCAGGGATGGGATAGGAGATACCCTCAATGTTGTTGCCCTCAGATGACATCATGGAAACCTCTCTTTGTCCCCACCCCCTTAGCACCCTGGAAAGGGAGGACTGATGTTTATTTCAGAGTTTTCATTTTTGAAACACCTGTTTGTTTTCTATGGACGCATAACTATTAATGGAAATTTTCAATAATTTAAGGGATAGAATAATTGTATTGCATTGCAGTGATATGTTTGATAGGGCCCGACCATGTTTTATTTTTCACAAGACTATAAATTTATTGCTCAGACTTCAAAAGCATAGTGCCAGCGCTCAAAAAGGAAATAAAACCTGAACTGTCACGAATAACTAGATATAACTGATTCTTGCTTACTTCTGAAAGCTCAGGCACCTTGTCAATTATAATTTTGTGGATTAACTCTTAATAATTTTGTGTATTTTTAGTTTTGGATATGCTTATTTCGACATCTCCCTGAATATTTCTGACCTACGCTTCAACATTTATTTGATCTGTGTTTAATGTAAAAAGACACATTAGCTTTTGCCTAAGTCACGTAAATTAGGATGTAGAATCTGGAATTATGGACTAATAATAAACAAATACAGGATTGAAGGGATATTTATTAGTCAACCACCATAATTATCTGTGCACCATAGTGTTGATGTTTGGGTGTCAGCCAGATCAGAGTTCAGCCATTAGTCCTGCCTCTTATTATTAGAGGTAATATAAGATCCTGCCAGCCTCATTTTCCTCATCCATAATGCAGTATCTCCCTCAGAGGGTGACTTGAGAACACAGTGTAAACCTTCTAGCTCAGCACATAACACATAGTGCCACAGAAAAATTATGTGGTATCAATGTCACCATCCCCACCGCTGCTCGACTGTCCACACTTAACTATGAAGTCATGAGCCCAGCTCTTCTCTGAAGTTAACTTTGAAAGCAGTAAGATGTTTATTTACAAGCATTTTAAAGTTAGTATTTTTGAGTGTAGCCCTCTCACTCAGTTTGCTTTTCATCCTTAAGATTCTGAGATGTAAATAGTAGGAGATTTCTAGTTATTGGTGGAAGAGAAGATGGATTCCTTATCCTGAAATCACAGAAATTCAGGATAAATATTTTGCAAGGAATATGGGGAAATGAAGCTGGAATTACTATAGCTAGAATGTTGGCCAGAGTTAGTTCACAGAAAACGTTGAAATTGAATCTGGTTGGAAGTTTGCTCATTCAATCTTGGATAGAGGGTTCTGAATTTGTGTGAGCCAACACATCAGAAAGAATTAAAGTTACAATGTTTAGTTGCAAAGGGCTGAAGGAGGCCTTTGAAAAGCCCATGTGAGCGCTTTTATTGCTGCAATTAAGGGACCTGATGGTAAGCAGACTCTTTGGATGGGTATTAAACGATGTTTCCCCTTGATTTAACTTTGAATATCTAATACTAATCCTTGGATGTGAATTGTTTGGTCACGCTTTCAAGGAGGAAAACTCTAATTTCAAAAGTGCATCATTAGAGGGCAGATTTATGGATGAAATCAAGGGTACCAACAATTTCAATTTAGTTTGCAGAAAATATGAAGTCTTTTTTTCTTACATGGACTCATTTCAAAGGTGATGATTCCTCCTTTTATCTGTTGAGTGAGCACTGGTTTTGGGTCTTAAATCTTTTACAGTTAAATTTGAGTTAGAGGTTTCCAAACCATACACATTTAATTTTTCAGAACAAAATTTTCACTTGCTCCACGGTGAGACGCGAGTGTTTGTTTTTGATGTTTAGCACAGCCTTGGTTTGGGTTGTGCAGACGCCTTTGTTAGTTCTTTGACTGTGTGGAGAATATATATTGTTTCAGAGTCTCCTGCAGGGCCTGCCTGCCTTCTTGTTATGCCCAGTCCTGCACCTGGGCTGTGGTTGTATTGATTTACTCTCTCACTCTTATTGCAGACGTGTGGGGGAGAATGTGTTTGTGGGTGTCTGCCCTCATTTTGGCCACTGACCTGCTGTCCCTGCGAACACGAGGGGCCTTCAGCCTCTTCTCAGCACCTAGCAAAGAGCCCTGCTTAGGCAAGGGATTCAGGAAATGTTTGTAGAATGAAGAAATACCTCACCGTCCCCATGCCTTGAGCTTGAACCATGAGTCAAACACCATTCATCTGTATTACTTTAGCTAAAAGATTTTCCCTTCAAAAATTTGTATTTCAGATATAGACATTAATCTTTTTTCTTTTTTGGTGTGTTTACAAGCAACCTCAGGGGTAGTTTAGAGAGAATAATGCCAGTATGGTTTTTATTTCGTTAATTATTTAAATACGTATAAAAAATAAGTGTGAAAAGGATTAGCAAAATTTCAGGTTCCTCAAATAAAATGTTAACAACTTTCATATGGGTGATAAGAAAAGGATTTCAAAATTGGAAAAACTGACAGTCATCATTTGGCACACCATATGTGAGGAACATATTAATGACAGCCTGCCCTTGGTAAGAATGGACACCTACCAGGTGCATAAGTGAGATCAAGGTACAGCTATGACCTTGAAGTGTAAGTTGCCATTTGAACTCATTTTCCTTAAAATGTCCTGCTCTGGGCTGGGTGTGGTGGCTCACACCTGTGATCCTAGCACTCTGGGAGGCTGAGGTGGGAGGATTCCTGGAGCTCAGGAGTTGAGACCAGCCTGAGCAAGAGAGAGACCCTGTCTGTACTAAAATTAGAAAAACCAGCCAAGTGTGGCAGTGGGTGCCTGTAGTCCCAGCAAATCAGGAGGCTGAGGTAGAAGATCATTTGAACTCAGGAGTTTGAGCTGTGATGATGCTACTGCACTCTAGTCAGGGTGACAGAGTGAGGTTCTGTCTCAAAAAAGAAAAAAAAAAAAGGAAACAAAAACAAAATAAGCGACTCCTGAAGTTGCCTCTAGGACGCCAATGTGCACTTTTCTCTTTGGACTGAGTTTCTGATGGCTCATTGTCCTCCCCTTCTGCTGTCATTGGGTCCTGGAGAATTTGTGGGTGAGGATTTTTTTTTGAAGACAGGAAATATAATGATTCTGAGAAATCATTCCTGTCAAGATATTAAGGGAATCCTTCCCTTAATAATGCGCACATTAATATTTTGAAGTCAGAGTCCACCGTGACAGTTCTGCTTGGTGAAGCTAAGGTTAGAAGGAAGGGATGCCCCTTGCTGGGCCGCTGGGCCAGCTCCCACTTCCCTCTGCCCCCAGTCTCAAGTGGGGCACTTTAGTTCCCTACTTCTCTTCTACCCGGGCCATTGTTTTGGAAGGTTCTCAGGCTGCAGTCAGAGTAGTAATCAGGAAGAACCTGTTCCTTTCCCAGCAGCCGAATTCTCTGTAGCTAAGTGCACTTGCATTCCAAGAAAGCTGAGGCCCACAGGTGTGCACTCCCCCACTTCCCGCTCCCACAGCCCCCCTCTGCAGCTCAGCCTTCACGGTGCCTGTGGTCTCCCGACACTGATGGACGGACGGACGAGCCCGCTTCCTGTTCAGGCCCAGCCCTCTGCTGCTTCCCATCTGCTCTGGCTTCTCCCTGGGCCAGGCTGTCCCGTTCTGCATCCTCACTCTCTCCTGGTCCTGGAATACTTTCCTTTTAAAAACATACCAGAGGAAGCACTTAGCCTGCCCAGCCCCTGCAGAGCACACCCATCCTCCCCTGGCCCAGCCTGCTTCCCTCTGGGGGAGCCTCACAGGTCCCCTTCCTCTCTGAGCCACTTCCCGGGGAGATGCCTGCCTGTGCCCTCCCCTGCCCGCGTCCCTCTTCCTGATGCCCACTCTGAGGACTGGGGAATCCTGCCCACTCCTGCTTCTCCTGTCGGCTACCACCTTCTCCCTGAGATTCTTTGCTCCCCAGCTTCTAGGTTTCTCCAGGGTGCTTACCGGGTCTCCCTCCTACCCCTCGGAGCCTCCAGCCCTTCTCTCGCCATCCCTCCACCTGTTGAGATCCTGGTATTCCTGGGGTCTTGGATGTACATTGCTTTCTTTCTCCTGGCAAGTGGTCTCGTCTACTCTTTTGGTCTTAACCACATTGTCTGCACACCACGGGCTTCTGTGGCTCTGCCTCTTGCCACCCACCAAGGCTGACGGCTGCTTCTGGAACTGAGGTGGGCTCAGGACAAAGGGCCTCGCCCTCTGCCTCCTTTAATTCTCACAACCAAGTGTGAGGGGCGAGGAGGCCCCTGGTCCTGGCGTTTCCCACCTCAGGAAACCGTGGCTCAGACAGGCCTGATGACAGGTTCGAAGTCCAGTGTCCAAAATGCTTGCTGGACAGACGTACCTGGGTATCCTTTAGGCAGCTCCAAGTCAACATGTTCACAGGTAAGCACCCTACGTGTCCCCTCACTGGCTTCTACTCCCATTTTACCAGTCAGGGCTTGTCTCACCGTCATTCAGTCAACCAGGCATCCCTGTGACTATTCCCCTCCCCCCTCCACCAGTTCAGTGAATTGCCAAGGCCTGCCAAATTGGCTTCCTGAATACTCCTTCAGCCAGTTTTGGTTTTCTCCTCAGTGACACCCTTATTCAGACCCTATCGTGTGTGTGGATTGCTACGGAAGTCTTGGGACTGGTCCTCATGAGTCTGGTCTGACTCACTCAAATCCATCCTCCATGCAGCTGCCTGAATAGCCTGTCTAAAGTCCAGCCCTTGCCTGTTAGAAATCTTTTCAAGGCTTTCCCTCCCCTATAAAGTTCAGCTTCTCGGGAAGATTCCAGTGGGCTGGTCCTTGCTTGTCGCCCCTGTTTCGTTGCCCACCTGCCTTCATTTTTAGTAAACATTAGATGAGGAGAGCAAGTATTTCTTTGTAATTTGTGTGGAAGGACTTGTTATATAACACGAGAGCAGACAGGAGGAAGTGAAGAGGTTATAGAAAAGTCACTCTCCACATTACTACGGAGTCACCTGCCAACAAGCCTGAGCAGGTGGTGTGCACCTGTCCGCACCCTGCGCCAGGGCCTCACATCACCTGTGCATTGAGCACCTGCTGTGGCCACGGAGCACGTCACACACCTGTCTGCACCCGTGCCGGGGCCTCACATCACCTGTGCATTGAGCACCTGCTGTGGCCACGGAGCACGTCAGATGCTGGAGGTAAAACGCAAAAGGAACTCGCCCTGGGGCTGTGGAGGCAGCATAAACGGTGGCTTCCTTGCATGGCCGTTGAGTTCAGGGGTAGAAATGTGTGGGGAATGTAGGGGTTGTGAGCCCCAGGGCAGAGGAAGGGCTCTTGGAGGAGGAGGTGATGCCGGGTCCTTCATGGAGAGGACCTCCCTTACCCACTTTTCCTCTTAGGGATTTGTGTTTTTTTCTATGGTATTTTACTTCCATGGGTCATTTTACACTCACTATACTTAAGTGCTTTTTGAAAGGCAAACTGTACCCAGCTCGTTCCATTGGTGGGAACTGGCTTCACGTGGGTGTTGGCTTTTTCTTGGTCCCTGTCGTAGTTTCTGCGCATAGTCCCTGACAAGTGCTGAATAAATGTTGATTGAGTTCGATGCTCTGAGGTGAGGTGTGAGAAAGGGTTCCCCCCTTTCTTTCCCCAGAGGTGGCACAAGTCAGTGTGATAGTTGAGACTTGCAAGGAGGGAAGGGTTAGGAGGCCCTCAGCCTGGCGACCTGCGCATGCGGTGTGACCGGGCAGAGTCCAGCACAGGTGGGGTGTCCATCTCTCTTGTCCTGAACAGGAGTGCCAGCCTCATGTGGAGGGGAAGGGAGTGCCCTTGTGAAGCCTAAAGTAGTAATTAAATTTAAGCAGAAAAACGGTGAGGGTGGAGCTAACTGATTTGTTAGCATATAATATGACCAGCCTAATTCATATAAATGTAGGCTATCGTGGTTTGTCCTTTCCTAGCTGCAGAAAAAGCTTGGAGAACTGCCCTTGATTATGGGTTTGTCAGTGAGCGGCTGCTTAAAGATCTGAAAATACCAGAAAACGTCCTGTCCGTAGGATTGATCTTTCAATCAGTTACAGATGGTTTTCCCTCCCTGGGCGTGAAGCTCACGATTGGCTTGGTTTGGACTCTGAGCTGTCAGCCCCATACCTGCCGTTCCATGGGCCTCCTCGCTGCTGACGAGGTGTGAAGCCTTTGTCTCCGCACAGACCCACTGCCACCAGAAGATTTGCACCACTAAATGTTTCCACAGGAACTCTGCCCTTTGCCGGCGTCACTGTTGTGGCTGTAGAGCAGAACCCACAGGGCGGAGGCGTCTTAGCCCTCGTTGAAACACAACAGATCTTTCTGTCTCTCACTGCAAAATTTCCAGTGAGTTTGGTCCATAGTCATGTCTTAAAACCAGGTTTACTGATCACCTCCTGAGAACTGACAATAGGGGGTCTCACGTGCTCTGCTGAAGCTCAGCGTTTCCCTCTACCAGCCAAGTCCACAGTGCCTCGTAGAAGCTGCAATCAAGGTCTAAGAGCCTGAACCCCTCACTCTCAGGACAGCCCAGGAGGCTTCAGCCCTGGAGAGGCCAGTCCCGTCCCTCTCACTTTCTCCATGTGGGTCAGCAGATACTGTGGCAAGGGAGGCTGCTTCACTAGTTTCTCTCACACAGATTTCACGCCTTTACTTTTCTCTGGCTGCTTACAGGGTGGCCTAGAATATAGGTGACTCTTGGCTGGACTCTGTGTCCACTGCCTGCTTGGTGTTTGCAGAGTAGCAGTTGACAAAGCGATCTAGCTTTTGGACAGATAAAACAAAGGACTGGTTGGAGGCTAGTGGACTATTGAGAGAATGGGCTCACTGTAACTTTGCTTAAGAAATTGATGTATCTCAGCTGTCTGTGGTGGCTCATGCCTATAATCCTAGTACTCTGGGAGGCTGAGGTGGGAGGATCCCTTGAGCTCAAGAGGTTGAGTCTAGCTTGAGCAAGAGTGAGACCCCATCTCTATTTTATTTATTTATTTAAAGAGACAGTCTTACTTTATTGCCCTCAGTAGAGTGCCGTGGCGTCACAGCTCACAGCTTACAGCAACCTCCAACCAGCTAACTCCAGGGCTTAGGTGATTCCTCTTGCCTCAGCCTCCCAAGTAGCTAGGACTATAGGCGCCTGCCAGAACACCCAGCTATTTTTTTGTTTGCAGTTTGGCCGGGGCCGGGTTCAAACCTGCCACCCTCGGTATATGGGGCCAGCACCCTACCCACTGGGCCACAGGCACTGTCCACCCATTTCTATTAAAAACAGAAAAGTTAACTGGGTATCATAGCAGATGCCTGTAATCCCAGCTACTTGGGAGGCTGAGGCAGGAGGATCACTTGAACACAGGAGTTTGAGGTTGCGGTGAACAAGGTTGACACCATGGCACCCTAATTTGGGGCAATAGAGTGAGACGCCATCAAAAAAAAAAAAAAAAAAAAAAAGAAAGAAAGAAAAAATTAATAAATCTCAAATATTTATAACCCAGGTGAGAGATTTTTCCCAAAGAATGGCCCTTTGGAGAAACAGTGAGCAGCTCACTGAAAGCTAAGTCACTGCACTAGACAAAGAAGACTGAAGTCTTGAGGCCAGCTGACTTATCTTACAGAACCATAAAAGGACCAGACGCTATACAGTGGGTCTCAGCCTGTGAGTCGTGTGTTAAAGGGCCGCGGCGTTAGGAAGGTTGAGAACCACTGCGCCAGAAGGAAACAAGTGTCTTCTCTTTCATTGGTGATATTTCCATTTGCCCTAGGGACATGATAGAACAAAGATGAGCAGACACAGGGCAGAGTTCTTTCTACGGTACTTTCAACGTAAACAACAGACATGTACCCTCATATGCAAAAGTAAGACTCGGCCTTTTTGTAATCAAGCCATATTCTGAGTAGCGTTCATTGAGTAAGAGCCTGTGACAACATTGTGAATGAGTAAAAATTGATTTAAAATATAAGTACAAAGATGTTCCAAAGGGTTTTGTCCATAATTTTGTTAGGCTGAAGTGGGTAGGATTGCACTTGGCATCAGGAAACTGATCTGGATTATTTAGAACAGCTGTTTCCAGGTTCAAGTCATCTGGGTGGAAGCATAGCCAGACCCTTTGGTTTTCCCCCAACCTGGGACCCTGACTATCAGTTCTCAGGTGTGAGCCCTCTACCTCCTGAATCCCATCTTTGGGCCACGTAGGGCCTGCACTGTGCAGTGTGGCTCTTTGGGATGGGGACTTCTCAGTGGTGAAACTTCTAGTATTCCCTCTATCATCCTGAAATGACACGGGTGTACTGTCAGAACACTGGACACAGCCTATGGGAAGCAGGGTTGAGGCGGGGCAAAGGGTCCAGCGTGCACCAAGTGTCCCACAGAGATAAGCTGTTGACCACCAGTTGTAGCCCACTGCAAATAGAGATTTTGGTGACAAAACGTAATTATTCCCCCCACCTTTGTTTTTATGCTGACTTGTTGAATGAAACGCTTAATGTGTGTAAGTACCTTACTTGAGAGAAAAAGAGTTACAAGGAAGGCCGTGGTGAGTGCCGGGTAGCTGCCTGGTGACCAGGCCTATAGAGCCAGCTGTGAGATGGTCTTGCTAGAGCAGAGTGTGGGTCTGTATTCAGCAGGGTTGCCTGCGCAGGAGGCCGAGTGGTCACTCACACAGACAAATCTTGACCTTTGCTTGGGTGATTTTTTTGTTTCTGTGCTATTTCTAGAAGTTCCTCCCAAGGCCTGCCTGTGTGACCTTGAGTTTCCACCAGGCCCTGATTGTTCGCTCCTTGAGCTAAAGGAACGTTGAGGTCATCTAGAACAAAAGATTTTTTTTAATCCAGTGACCATCCTGAACTTCCAGCTGAATGATGCAGGCTAGTCTCGAGTGTGCTGCCTCACATGCTAGTTTTTCCGTCTCCACGTGGGGAGGATGACCTTATCACCAGGCCTGCGAGTGGGGCTTCCTTCTGTCCCTCCCACCAGGGGAGACCACATCCTCATTTGCCCCCGGTTCCTTTTCTAGTGTATTTCCTAACCATTTCCCTCTTTAGACTATTTTTAGGGGTAGTGTTAAGATATTCACAAATAGATGACCTCCCTTCTCCAGCCCTTTCTAGCATCTCACCAGGGTCTTTTGCCACTGTGTGTTCCCTTTGAGGCTAGACAGAGCAGGGCGTTTTCAAGTCTTTTGTGTCTCCATGTTCACAAAGCATAACTTAGTTTTTCCAGACTATGTAGGTTTTAGACTTTGTGTAAAAAGGGAAATGCATGATTTATATTCTTTCCCTATCCAGGGATTAAAACTGTTAATGTTTGTAGAGAGAGACCAGATGGACAGAGCCATAGCAGTAATTTGACGGAGGTCCCTGTGAACGGTGCGTGTGGAAGAGGATAAATGCCCCCATGAGTCTGATTTTGTTCTTTCTGTGTTAGGGGTCTGGTAAAGTGGGGGAAGGAGTGCAGAGAATAGAGCAGAGGGATAATGCATCATGATAGTATAGGTCGGCGGTAAGAATTAATCAGATCCAGACTCAGTGCTTCTCATGCACAAACTCATTTCACCCTCGGAACGCCTTTGGGGTGTAGACCCCTTGGTACCCCCTCTTTATGAGGCACAGGGAAGCTAAGCTACTTCCTCAGGTAAGTGGTAGAGCCAAAGTTCAAGCGCCTGCAAGGAGCCGCTTGGGCTATATTACACCTGTCTTAGGTGGTTCTTTTGAGGTCAGAGGAAGAACTTGGAGAGGGTCTCCTGGGTATTTGCCTTTTAAGAGTAGGCACCTCTTAATTCTGATAAAGTAGTAGAGAAATTATTAAAGACTTGAGAATTTTTAGGGCACTGGGAGGAAGGACATCTTACGTGGGCCATGTATGCGTCTACACAGCAGATGACAAGTCCCCAAACTGACCTGCTTCCCTGGTCAAGAAAGGCTTATTGGGTGGGAGCAATTTTTCTTAACTTAATGATCCAAGGATCACATAACACAAGTTGGATGACCTCGTCAGAGGGTTATCTCCCCTTAAATTCTGTGCTGGCTGCACTTTCCATTTTTACCCATGGTTTTATCCCCTCTAATCAAACGCTGACTTAGTAGGTGAAGCCATGGTTGAATTTATCAGCACAAGCACCACTGCCTACAGTGTTGGGTACATTCAACAAATAATGATTGAGATAGGGTGGAATTTCCTAGTACTTAAGGCTGTAGCCTACAACAATGGCCTTATTTCTCTTTTGAGATACTTCAAAATTAACTGTTACTCTGCGCATGTGTCTCACACTTTATTGGAACAGTTATTGTGTGTCTGAAGTTATGCTAGAGATAGGACCTGCAGAAATGAAAAGGTATTTTCTCTACCATCAAGAATCTGTCTTATAGGAGCAACAGGCACATAAACACTTTTAGGGCACAGAGGTTTTGATGTGTACGTGGCTTGCTTTAAAGAAATAAAGCTTCATGACTAAAAGCAAGCTTGAGCAGGCATTTCACGTCTTTCTGCCTGTGTTTTGTGAACCCATTTTGTGAACATGGGCTTGACTGACTGTCCACCTGAAGTCCTGGGCTCCTCCCTAACAGCCTTTATACACATGAACCCTGAAATGCATTATCTTTCCTAAGCATCGTAGTTTTTCTCATCCGTCTTTCCATTCTCCTGTTAGCTAACGATGTCTGCGTTCTCACAAGTCATGTTTAAGCATTGTTTGATAATGGCTGAGGAGTCATTGCTTTGAGTCCCTTTGAAGCTGGGTTGTGAGAGAAACCAAGAAGAGGTCTTTCTAAAACTATGAAAGGGGTTGGGTAAAAATTCAGGAGAAATTGTCGTATCACTTCTCGTCTAAGGCAGTTTGGTTTATACCAAGGTCAAGGAGGGAATACTGATTGAGTTACTTTTTATTTAATGGTTTTCCTTGGAGTTGTGGGGATGAGGTGCTGTGGTTTAAAGGAATTTTGTTGTGCTAGTCATTTTTCTTGGGATCATCTCAAAGGCTGTGGGGACAGTGTCACTGCAGGTCTAGGCTCCTTTCCCTGCCTTGGTTGCTTCCTCTGGGCCTTGGTGCCCATCGCAAGGTGGTTGTCAGCCCAGGTAACTCTTGCCTTGCTGGGCTTAACAGAGTTTTCTGGGCTGAATGCACTTGAAGCTCCTATAGTTTTTTCCCCAGGTCCCAGTTCTGTGGAGGCTGGTGGCCTAGCTCAGATACAGTAATGCCAATATCAGCTAGAGGCGGTGGGAGGTGACACACCTAATGTAGGCTCCTTGGAGGTGCTGGGTCCTTCTTGCCAGAATTTGCCAATGCCCCTCTCCGTTCTGTACACCAGAAACCAGACATAACTAGGAAAGGACCTCCTTAGTAATTTGCATTGGCAGAGCTGAGGTGTCAGTTGTTAAAAGTGCTTTACCCCAGGAGTCTATGCTTCATTCAGGTAGCGAAGGAGGCTGTAACCACCTTTGTCAAAATGGAAAGGGAGAGAGAACCCCGATTTCTGAGGGAATGGGGATTAAATAGCACTTTGATGAGCTTGGATGAGGCAATGGGGTGAGGACAGGAGGTGAATAGGCCTGAGGAGGGAAGAATCTCACTAATTTCTCAAGGTTGATTCATCAGGGTACCAAAAATGCTGTAGAAACCCACAGGGGAATGCCCGGTTCCTCCCCGTCCGTTCTGGTTAGGTTTTAGCATATTTGTGTGGTGGCTTAGCCTCCCAGCGTGAGCAGCTCTGGTCTCTTCTGGCACCCCCCCTAAGCGACAAGCAGTACGTTGGTGTTTTCTGGAGGGAGTGCCTGTGGTCTGTTGCACCAGAGCAGGGGTCCGTAGAGAGAACTTGCCACCTGTACATTCTGGATGAATCGTCCGTGGCTCACCCCACTTTAAAATGCCCTGGGGGTGTGTGGGCATGACGTGGCTTGTGAATGGGGAGAAGGAAAGGGCTGGCAGATGAGAACCATGAGCCACGGGAACCCTGGGTGGTGTCTGGAGGAGGGGGGCGGGGGCTGTCTGCAAAGGTTTGTGAGGGAAATGAAAGCTTGGCTTCTACCTCTGATGTTCCGGCTTCAGGTGGAGCAAGGTGTTTTCTCCTTGGCTGTGTGCACATGGAGAGAAGCTTCTTTACTTCTTTATTGGGTGCAGTAAAAGGGCAGAACTTTTATTGCTTGTGTTCATAATTTTGGTTAGCCACGCTGAGCCGGCTGTGTACCTCATCAGCCTTCCTTTGTGACTTCTGTGGTTGACCTTTATTCTTTCCACCTGTCACAGTCATGAAAAGCCACTTTCCTTAGCTTTTTTATTAACAGAGCCTTTCTTAGGAATCCTTCATCATCAGGGTCACCCCCCAAGCCCCCTATCTCATGCTTCCATAGCAAAGGCTCCTGCATATGGTCGGTCATCCTCCCCCCGGACCCAGGAGCCACCAGGGGCAGGGCTGTACTCCCCACCTGGTACCAGAGTGTTTGTAGCTGACTGACACAGAAGAGCTCCCTTGTTCCTTGCTAGAACAGGGAATCAGGTGGAATGGAGCTATCCTCAGAGTCTGATAAAACGATGATGGATATCAGTTTATGTTCTGAAGAGTGTGAACTGCAGGCCTCTAAATAGACTCTGTCTGCTTCACCCTTTAAAAGACAAGGGTCACATGTTAATCCTGTTTCCCTTCATAGGCATTTTCTAGTTTGATTCTCAGTAATTTTCTGAGGCAAATAGGTCAATTGTTTCCATTTCAGTTGAGGAAATGCAGATCACACAGCCGGTAACTTAAGGGGCATGGCTGTGCCTTGGAGATGGACCTTTTGCTTGCCTTCCTCAGGTTTATCGAGCACCTACTAAGTCCTTAGCCTTTGTTATCCTCGTGTACTTCCCACCAGTCCTGTTGAGGTAGATGGTATGATCCTCATTTCAAGAAGAGGAAATGCATGGTCTGAGAGAATAGGTGACTTGGTGACTTCCATCCTGACATCCCAGCATCCGGGGAGGCTGAGGCTGGAGGATTGCTAAGGCCTGGGCAACGTAGCAAGACCCTGTCTCTAAAACAAAATTTAAAAAATTATTAGCCAGACATGGTGACGCACACCTGTAGTTCCAGCTACTCACGAGACTGAGGCAGGAGAGGAGGATTGCTTGAGCCCAGGAGGTCAAGGCTGCAGTGAGCTTTGGTTGACCTTTCACCCCAGCCTGGGAAACCGAGTCAAAAAAAAAAAAAAGAAAGAAAAAGGAAAAGACAACTGAGATCAATAACTCGGCATGCTGTGGTTTGAGTTATGTAAAAGGACCCCAGCTTGAAGATCTCACTCAGATTCTTAGTAATTGTCAAAAGCTTCTCATAGCTCTTTCTGTTTAGCTATAAAACTATAAAACACTTGCTGCTTAGTTTGGAAGGCTGTTCCTTGCAGTGCCATGAGCAGACTTTTACATTAACAGCTTGGGCTGATCTTGGGCGTCTGTGCTTCCTCACGGAGAAAGTTACTGCACAGTCAGCCTGGGGGGGCCTCATCCTTGCAGAGTGTGGTGTGTGCAAAGGGCTGGGAATTTAGGCCCCAGGGTTCTAGATAGGGGTCAAATTCCAATTGCCTGTGAACTCAAAGAAATCATCATATAAGCCTACAATGAGATGGTCTTTTGACAGAAGAATCATGCCATTAATCTCTGAGGTCTTTTCCAGCTCTGAATTCTCTGATCTTTACTTTTCCCATGAAGACTTTCTCCCTAATCATGTTCATGAGTCTGCTTTTTGAATTATTTACCTTACATATTCTTTCCTTAAAATCAGGGGTATTTTTATTCATCTGGTCCTTTTGCTTCCAGACCCACACCCACGTGGCTATTAAAGAACACAGGGTGGCGCCTATGGCTCAAAGGGTAGGGCGTCAGCCCCATATGCTGGAGGTGGCAGGTTCAAACCCAGCCCTGACCCCCCCCCCCAAAAAAAAAGGAACGCAGTGAATAGATGGAGAAAGATGTTTTTGATGTATTATTGAATAGAATATCTACTTGCAGAGAAATATGCATGGTCTGATCCGTTTATAAAATAATAATAGTAATATTAGTGTGTCAGTTTACAACTTTTATTTGAATATTGTTGGGGCCCTATGAGTTTCTGAATTCAGGCTTTTTTCACTTTTACACAAGGCCTTGTATTAAATACATTCACTATGCCTTTTTTTTTTTTTTTTTTTTTTTTTTGAGACAGAATCTCACTCTTTTACCCTGGGTGGAGTGCCTTGGCATCACAGTTCATGGCAACCTCAAACTCTTGGGCTTAAACTATCCTCCTGCCTCAGCCTCCCCAGTAGCTGGGACTACAGGTGCCTGCCACAGCGCCAGACTAGTTTTTCTATTTTTAGTAGAGGCAGGGTCTCCCTTTTGCTTAGGTTGGTCTCTATCTAACTCCTGAGCTCCAGAGATCTTCCCTACTTGGCCTCCCAGAGTACTAGGATTACAGGCTTGAGTCATTGTGCCCAGCAAATACACTTACTATTAAATAACACCTCCAGTGGGGCAGAGGGTGGAGCGACCGTGAGCAAAAACACTGATGCTTCTGTGGGGAAAGACAGATATTCACACCAAGCAAGGTAAAGATGACAACTCTCCTGTGTCAGTTTAGTTCAGGTTTTGACAACTAATGTTATGAAATTTGTTTTGGTCTTGAAGCTTTTTTTAGGATCAGAATTGTGGATAGGAGATTGTGGACCTGTATATCCAAAAGGAAAAAGATCTGGAAAATTATGCATCGAACCTTTAGCAATGGTTTTCTTGGGTGGGATTATGGGGGACTTCGTATTTTTCAAGTTATATTTTGTTTCTAGGAAGCATATGTAATTTTATAATCAGAAAAAAAGATTAAAGATGTGCATATTTCCATAAATAGCTGGAAAGGCATTTCACAAATCTACAGCAGCATTTATATTGGGGCATTGAGTACTTGTATCAATTTTTCAAACTTTTGCGATATGATTGTATTTCATATATACTTAATTTTTTTTAGATGGTAGCATTAGGACAGAACAAAAAAAATATATGACAGTGATAAAAATGTCAGTGGAGAAGAATAAGGCTACTGAAGTCCCATGTGGGAAATCATGAGCCACTCATCCCTTGATACGTCATATAGAACATTATTCTGACCTGTTAATTAGTAATAGTCATGTGGATGGAGGAAATGATAACCAAAAACAAAAGTTACAAGAGGTCACTTAGTGAAGATGTAGGCTATGTTACTGAAGTAAAATAATTCTTTTTTTGTTTTGTTTTGTTTTGTTTTGTTTTGTTTTTGAGACAGAGTCTCACTTTGACAGTGCCATGGCATTATAGTTCACAGCAACCTCAGACTCTTGGACTCAAGTGATCCTCTTGCCTCAGCCTCCCAAGTAGCTGGGACTACAGGCACATGCCACAACGCCCTGCTACTTTTTTTGTTTTTAGAGACCGAAGTCTTGCTCTGGCTCAGGCTGGTCTTGAACCCGTGAGCTCAGGCAATCCACCTGCCTCGGCCTCCCAAGTGCTGGGATTACAGGCATGAGCCACTGTGCTCATTAACACTATAGTTCTTAAGGGTCTCACAATGAATGGAGTTGGTCTAAGTGGCCTTTGTTTGAAAATGGTCTGTCACGATGCCTCACAACAAAAAGAGCTTACAGTTTTATACATGAAGTATAAAGGAGATGGCTGGTAGTTGATTATTTATTAGTCAATACACTATAAGGACCTATCTTATTCTTTTATATTTTTTTTTAACATTTCAGATTAATATGAGAGTATAATGTTTGCATTTGTTAGGTCAGGTCCCTGCTGGAGTTGTGCCCCTCACCAGGGAGGTTGCCATATACCCTTATGTTGTGCCCATTAGGTGAGAGCATAATATCTTGTTCTTTTTTAAAAAAGTTTTATTTTTATCCTATTTGTGAGCTAAAGGATCTAAATTATTCTTAATTTTCTACTTTCCATATTCCTAATCATTGCACACTCATCTGTCACTTTCTTCCAGTTAATAATTGTATAGTTTTGTGTGCTACTGTGTAAGTCCCTGGTTTGCAGAGTTTGTTGTCTTTCTATTATTGTTTCTGGTTTTTGTGTACGTGTGTGTGTTACAAATTACACCTTCTGTGTAGGTCTTTCTTTTTCTTTTCTTCCTTTCTTTTTCTCTTCCTATATTTATGGGTGGGTTTCCTAGGAAAGATTTCTGAATGCACCAGGAACTTAAAATTTATTCTGTAAGCATTTATTAAGCACCCACTATGTACAAGGTTCTAGAGATATAAAGATGCATTTTATGATCTATACACAAGCTATATGAATTTCCTGGAATCCTCTCTCTTCTTTTCCCTGGCTAATTCTTCACTTAAATTCCACATCACCAGTGAAGCCTCTGTGCATTTTAGGTTTTTTGTACTTTTTCTTCTCATTCAATCACAGGTGCAAGTATATAGTTATTCTGAGCTTAATTCTTTTCTGCCTTCCCTCATTAGTCTGTGAACTCTGAGAAAAGATCTGATTTGTTTCCCTTGGTGCCCTCAATACCTAGGACAATGTACTTGGGCACACAAATAGCAAATGAGTGTTCTCAAAAATGAATGAAATGGGCTCGGCGCCCATAGCTCAGTGGTGAGGGCGCCAGCCACATACACCGGGGCTGGTGGGTTTGAACCCGGCCCCGGGCCTGCCAAACAATAATGACAACTACTACAACAACAATAACAAAAATAGCTGGGTGTTGTGGTAGGTGCCTGTAGTCCCAGCTACTTGGGAGGCAGAGGCAAGAGAATCTCTTAAGCCCAAGACTCTGAGGTTGCTGTGAGCTGTGACACCATAGCACTGTACTGAGAGCGACATAGTGAGACCCTGTCTTGAAAAAAAAAAAAAAAGAAAGAAAGAAATGAAGTGAACTAACTATAGTTTCTGCTTTGAGAAACTCAGGTCAGAATTACAAAATGGATTAAGTCAATCCTTTCCATGATATATAAATGCTATATAGAAAATACAATATAAACTTTTCCTTGGCTATTCTCTTTTCTCCCTTTGCAATAATTTTGGGGAGGAGTACTCAATTCCAACGTGTCATTTTAACATCTTACAACCTCGCTTTCACCCATAGTCTTCAGTAGAAATGGGCTCAGCTTAACTGAGTTTCTTTTCGGCTACGGTTCTAGCTTTTCTGTGCAAATCCTACTTTACCTGTCATTGCACTGAACACCATTAATGTTCACCTTCCTGACTTTTTTTGACATATCAATTTTCCTGTTTTTCTCTTATTAACAAACAAGCAAACAGATGCACACACACACCCCTGCCTCTGCAACATCTCTGTTTCCTGGTTTTATTTGATAGCCTATCTATTCTGGTCTTTATAATCTTTGTAAAAATGCAGCTCCTTGAGGGAAGACATGCTGCCATTTCTCAGTGGGACACTTTAGAAGGTCCATTTTCTTATGTACGTTTTAGTGTATCCCCTGGATCAGATGAAGGATTTCTTTCCCAAACAATAATCATCAAATACATATTTAAGTAATTTGACCAAAATTTATCTTCTTACCTCTTTATTAAAAACATAGACTAAGGGTGGCGCCTGTCTCAGTGGGTAGGGCGCCAGCCCCATATACTGAGGGTGGCAGATTAGAACCCGGCCCCGGCCAAACTGCAACAAAAAATAGTTGGGTATTGTGGCGGGCGCCTGTAGTCCCAGCTACTCGGGAGGCTGAGGCAAGAGAATCGCCTAAGCCCAAGAGCTGGAGGTTGCTGTGAGCTGTGACGCCACAGCACTCTACTAAGGGCTACTAAGTGAGACTCTGTCTCTAAAAAAAAAAAAAAATAAGAAATACACTAAATAATTTTAGGAGAGGCTTTTTGTAGTCTGATGTTCAAGACTGAAATCTCTTGACTACTATTGCCTTGACCTATCACTTGCCTCGTGGCTGGCTTCTGAATTCATCTCTTGGAATGTTATTTGTTACTCAGAGCTGGTGCTGTTAGTGTTGCAATATTGGGGTTTAATTCTTTGCCACTTCCACACTCTAACCAACCTGGAATCCAGACGATCTCCACTAAAACGCCTGTATAATCCAGTCTGAGTTTAACAGTGTCACATGCCAGAGGCACCCTCAGGTCCGTGAGGCTCAGGGAAGCCTCCTTTAATTATAGATCTTCTTATACGGGGTAGAAACTGGCAAGTGACTCACCAGGGGCGGAAGCCTGTCTTTCTGGTAACACATTGCCACCCTTTTGAAGCATCCAAGGAACCTGAAGAGCAGGAACTGCCGGTCGGACCGACTGTAGGCTTGGCAGTTCTTTCATGGAAAGATGAGGGCTCGTCCAGGGTGAAAGAGGAAGTGGACAGGTAGCAGGGGGCTGTGGTGGCCGGGAGCAGGAGAGTGACCTTCCATTCCCATTGTTTCACAGGCTGCCTAGTCTTGTGCGGCGTGTTGGAGGGTGGAGATTGGAATCGTGTCCTTTGGCCTCCAATGTGGATGTCCTGTGCTGTGCTGTCAGGGAGAGGAATTTGTATTCATTTTATCCTTGTGTTGCTTTGCAATAATGCAGATTGTTTGTGGTCCCTGGTATTTCCCTCACATTTAGCCCTGGACTCCACTGATTATAATCCTAGTATCATTTTAAGAATTGGGATTCTTGGTTGGGCGCAGTGGCTCATGCCTGTAATCTTAGCACTCTGGAAGGCTGAGACAGGTGGATTGTTTGAGCTCAGGAGTTCAAGACAGCCTGAGTGAGAGCAAGACCCTACTCTACTAAAAAAACAAATGAACAAACAAACAAAAAAGTAAATTAGCCAGGCCTTGTGGTTGGTGCCTATAGTCCCAGCTGCTCAGGAGACTGAAGCAGGAGGATCACTTGAGCCCTGGAATTTTTGAGGTTGTTGTGAGCTAGGCTAAGGCCATAGTCTAGGGTGACAGAGTGAGACTCTGTTAAAAAAAAAAAAAAAAAAAAAAAAAAAAGAAGAATTGGGATGCTTCTATGCCAAACTTCTGTGAAATCTGAGACCCAACAGACTGAAGACCTTTCACAAGCTATTTCTGCGTTTGCCTCTGATATACATTGAATGTTAGTTGATTTTTGTCTCATTATGTTGGTTTAAAATTCAGGGGTCCTCAAACTTTTTAAACAGGGAGCCAGTTCACAGTCCCTCAAACCATTGGAGGGCCGGACTATAGTTTAAAAAAAACAACAACTATGAAACAAATTCCTATGCACACTGCACATATCTTATTTTGAAGTAAAAAAACAAAACAGGAACAAATACAATCACACCGCCTCATGTGGCCCGCGGGCTGCAGTTTGAGCATCCCTGAAGTAGTAAGAGTTGAGGGATTTAACGGCAACAGTAGTAGCATTTTGATAATTGATTAAGTGTTGTCATGGGAGATCTTTGGGAAAGAGTTATCTCATTGAGTTCTTCATTCGTGGGGCTAGAACCCTCCCAAGAGCAGAATGCGGACTTCAGTGGGCAGCCAGTCCTGCGTTGATTCTCTGCAGAATGATGGGTCATATGGACACTGGTCAGTCATCCCGATTCTGTAGCACAGCTGCAGTCTGCCATCTTTGGTCGGCAGCCCTCCAGCCCCGGGCCGAAGCCAGCGCTGCCTTCTCCACGCCTGAGCCTGGGCGGCCAAGCCTTGCTGAGCAGGCCGGTGCGGACCATTCCTGTCTTGTTCTATTGAACAAGTACCCATATTCAGTTCCTATTCTCCTTAAACCCTCTCTACCCCCCTCCCTCCTAACAGATAGCGTTGCATTGGACTGCACTAGGGAACCTGAGACTTCCTAGAATGATCTCATCTACTTTCCTGTCCTGATGCTAGCCATCCTAGGGCAGCCACAGTTTCTGTCGCCTGGTTTTCTCCAGATGTTTCCATCTGTTCCTGCTTCCTCCTAGGCCTTGCTTACTCCGTCACTGTCCCTCGCCCTACTTCTCTCGATTTTCCAACTGTTGTGTCTTTTCGGTCTCTTTCCCTTTGGCCCCGAAATGTTTCCCACTTTTGCATTTCTCTCTCTCTTTTTTTTTTTTTTTTTTAGGCAGAGTCTTACTCTGTTGCCCTGGGCAGAGTGCTGTGGTGTCACAGCTCACAGCAACCTCAAACTCTTGATAGCTCCAGCGATCCTCCTGCATCAGCCTCCCAAGTAGCTGGGACTACAGGTGCCCACCACAATGCCTGGCTAATTTTTCTGTTTTTAGTAGAGACAGGGTCTCATTCTTGCTCAGGCTGGTCTCGAACTCCTAAGCTCAAATGATCCACCTGCCTGGACCTTCCAGAGTGCTGTGACTATAGATGGGGGTCACCGTGCAGGCCTGCGCTTCTCTGTAGCAACCTCCCTACTCCTCACTTCCCTACTTCCCTGGAGCTCTCTTTTGCGTTCACACTGTTTATCGGCTCTCTTTTCCTTAAGAGGCTTTGGCTTTGGGACAGGCCCATGCTCCTGTTTTCTTTTTCTTTCTTTCTTTCTTTCTTTCTTTCTTTCTTTCTTTCTTTCTTTCTTTCTTTCTTTTTTTTTTTTTTTTTGTATCTTTACATTTATTTGCAGTCTTTTAAAACAGAAGTAAATATTTATGTAAAAAGCTGAAGACCCCTTTAACCAGTACCCTCCCGCTCCCACACTCATTCCCTTCCCTTCTTATTTTTTTTTATTAAGTCATTTGTACATAGATCATAAATACATTTATGCCATTATGGGATTTGATGTGTTGATTATTTGTACACATTGGAGGGCTTACATCCTACTAATCAACATAGCTTTCACCTCATTTTCCCAATTACAGCATTAAGACTTTTGTGTTCTACACCTGATAGGTCCAACTTGTACTTGCAATGTGCTCCATAGGTGTGGTCCCCCTGCTAACCCTCCCTCTGTCGACCCCCCCCCTTTCCCCTTCATCCTAGGCTATAGTTGTGTTTCATTTTTCACATGCAAGTGTGAGTGATGATAGATTGGTTTCCGGGCTGCTGTTTTCTTTGTGTTGTGTCTCCTTGGCGGCTCCCTTTGCCCACCTGTTACTGTTGGAGGTTAGTGCTGGGAGGACTGCTCTTCTTTTCTCATGTATTCTGGCTTCAGGAGACTTCATCTGCTCCCTGGGTTTTATCACTCACTGTCTCTGCGACTGTGATCCTGTCTTGCCCTGCAGCCTGGTGTGCAGCCTTCTGCTGGTTGTCATGTATGTGTCTGAAATTCTTCGTACATTCTCCAGGGGCTGAATACACCATCATTTCTCCTAGGCCTCTCTTTTCTCCTGTAGTTAGAGACCATACTGCTCAGTGGTGAAGATTTGGGCTCTGGCATCAGAGAGACCTCGATTTGAATTGTGGCTGGTACTTTCCTAGGTGTTTGATCTTGAGCAAGTCATTTAATTGCCCTGGCCTTAGTGTCTTCCTTTTAAAAAGGGAGATTACAAATTGTATCCATCTGAGAAAGTTGTTATGCGGTAGACCATAATGCATTCAGAGAGTGCCAGCTCAGAATCGGAGCAGAATGAACATCAGCTGCTACTGGTGGTGGTGTCTGTGAGCTGCTCTCGTCCCCTGAGTCATCCCGGCCGGGAACCTGGGGGTCATCCCTAATGCTGGTTTTCTTTAGCTCCTATCCAGTAAGTCACCTCATGTGGCTGATTTCTAATTAATGCATATTTCCTACATTGGGAAACTTCTGAGTTTTCCCTCCTCTTGATTTTTTCCTCACCACTGCCTGTGTGCAGGCTCTTATCATTTCTCTCTAAGACAAAGCACAGTCTCCTGCCTCTGCAAATCCACCCTCCACTGTGCTGCCAGGAGGCCCCTTTGTGTCTTAACGGGGTCTCTCCCTTCTGGCTCCCCATTATGTGCAAAGCAAGGACCAAGCTCCTTAACCTGGCCTTCCTGGCCCTCCCTCTGGGTCTCGGTGGGAATTTAGCCTCTTTTCTCACCACTTCTTGACTCCAACTTTACACTTGAGGGACCCTGTCTTGCTGTGTTCCCTGCATGGGCTCCGCTCTCTAGGCTGTTGTCACCTTTGTTAGCCGTGCTGCCTGGGGTGCCCCATTCCTGGCTTTTTCCTGCTAATTCCTCCTCATCCTGAGGATGCAGTTCAGGTGTTGCCTCTTCTAGGAAGCCTTCCCTGACCCTACCAGGATCGGTTAGGTAACCCTCCCGAGAGTCCCGCCTTTCTCTGTGCCCATGTGCCTTTTTGCCGTGTTGGATCATGATCTGTTTGGGTGTCTTTCTCTCCTGAAGGGCGGAAACTGTGTGTCATCCAACTTCATATTTTTGTGCCTGCCTTGATGCTTAACATGCAGCCAGTGCTCATGAATGTTTGATAAACGAGTGACTGAATTCAAGAAGAAGTGGACCTCTGGCTGACCTTGGCTTTCAGTTTCTGTGGGCCACGGTATTCGGGGCCAGGGCTAACTGTCAGCAGTTCAAGTCCTCGCCAGGGCAGCTCCTCCTGCAGTAGACATTTCTGTTACTCCCCTTTCCAGGGAGTTCCTAGTCCTAGATCCTGGAGCAAGGCTGTCAACTCTGGAGCATCAGAATATGCCTGAAACTTGTTCCTGGGAAGAATAAAATAAAATATTTCACACTGTGGGCTGTGTTCTTACCCCTCTCAGATCACTGTGATATTCAGAGCCTACAGTAATGTTAACACTTTCTGTTTGCATAAGAACACCCCTGATGGGAGATACTGCAGGTGTAATTTTTCTGAGGAGTGTCACACTCCACTGTGGAATGACTTTCCATCAGTACACAGGTCGGGAACAGGGCATAGAAGCATCTATAATCTGAGACAGAACTTCTTCGAGATGTAGAGTGTACTTCCCTACTGTAGAGACTGCCTGAATTCTAATTTTCTATTTTAAGAAGATGACAGCCGAATCCTAAAAAACTGAGGACTTTTGAGATCTGCACTGCCCAATACAGTGGCCACTAGCATGTGGCTCCTCAAATTTTAGTTGAATTAGTCAACTTCAAGTCCTCAAGAGCCACATTTGGCTAGTGCCTGCCTGCCCAGTTGGACTTCTCAGCTGCAGGGCTCTGCCATTGTCACAGAGCGTCCTACTGGACAGGGCTGTTTTAGAGTGGAGGAGTCTTGGTGGGAACTCGCAAAACCTCCTTCCCACAAGAATTCTTACTGGGAATATCATGTGTGTGTCATTTTACGTGGTGTGTAAAGCGTCCCAGCATATTATCGTTTGAACATGTGTGTATCTTTAGAAACAACATTTATACAGCAAATAATGCTGTGCTGTCTGTCTGGAAATACTCTCAAAGGGGAAAGGGAAGAATGTTGGGTGAGTCAATGAAATTACTTTTCTCTGCTCCACATTATCATAAAAACTCAAAGAGGCTAAAATGTATCCTTGAACTAAATATTTACCTTTCTTGAAGAAAGCCATGTGTGTTTTCTTTGGATGAAAGGAACACAAAAGATTTGTATTGTTGGATAATATAAAAACGTTTAAAAAAAATTAATGTTAAGAAAGGCAAGATCTTCCTCTTCCTTTATTTTCCTCTCCAGTTGCCTTACCCCCTTGGCTTCCAGCGGCCCGAGGGATTGAAGAAGGAAGCACAGGCTTAGTTCAGCAGGGACCAGTCTGGAAACCTCTGGCTATCTCATCATACTGCGGAGCTCACTAGCATCTTAGTGGAAAGGCTACTATTTATACCAAATACCTTGGTACCAGTACCCCATAGGGCTGTGAGGGATTGGAATAATTGTTCAGAAGAACAAGAGGAACAGACTGGGTAGTCCTGACCACACGCTCAGGTTGACCTGTGGTTGCCACTCATGGGGAGTGGTGCACCAGCTCTTCCGCAGCTAGCAACGTCAGGAGACAAAGGTGCCTCCCACCTGCATGGCTCCAAAATCCAGTTCAGAGGCTGAGCACGAGGGGTCTCTTTTGGAGAGCTGATTGATTTCCTATTAGTGGTTCTTCCCTAGTCTGTTCACAAGGGTGCCTAAGGAAGTTGATAGGTTTTAACCTTTTTTTTGTTGCAGTTGGTTTTAGTTTTTTGTTTTTTAATTGTTGAGGATTCATTGAGGGTACAAGAAACCAGGTTACATTGATTGCATGTGTCAGGTAAAGTCCCTCTTATAACTGTGTCCCACCCCCAAAATGTTTGTCACACACCCAGCTTAAAGTCAGGGCAGGAGTGGGTGTGAATCCTACGTTCTCCTTCCTGTTTTTCCTTATCGGCTCTTCCGTTAGTGGGGGACAGAATAGAGGCTCTGTAAGTTGGGGTACAGTGTGGAAAAGTTTGTGAGGGAGGGGAGAACAAAGGGTGTTTATCCTAGGTAATAATCATAGTGGTTGTTATAGTGCAGGCAAAGAGGGTTCCTGACCAACATTACAAGTTTATTTTGCTAGTGCTACAGGCTTTTATTTACCAGTGAAATGTTAGAATTTTAGAGAGTTAATTATTTGTGGACTTTGTTCAAGGTCTTCACAAAACTTTCAACTTTGTTTTCATTATAAGGAAGCTCACTTTATACCCTTTTTGCCCTCTTTTGAGAAGAGTCGGTGTAGCCTAGTGTTAGGAGCATGGGGCAGGTAGACTGGGAATGGAAACCCAGACTCACTGCATGGATGGCTGTTTAAATTTCTGAACCTTAATTATGTAACCTGTAAAGTGAAAATAATAATGCTTACCTCACAGGTAAGAGAACAATCTCCATGGGTGGAATAAAAAACTAAAGCAAGCCAACTCATTTTCAGAAAGACCTTTAAAAGTGAATAAACATGCATTGCTCTGTGATCATTTTTCTGACTGCAGTTAATCTCATGTTAAGCATTACCAAGCATCTCCACTTCGTGTTATAAAACCACAAGCAGGAAAGGCTCTTGGTGAAATCAGTGAGGCAGTCTCAGAATCTGCTATTAGGGAATTAATCAGAGGTAAAATTAAATCTGATCAAAAGGATCCGTTTTAATAGCAAATTCCTTTTTAAGACAAATTGCATTATTTAAAAGAAAACAAAGGGTCCAAAGGAAATGAGGAAACTTGGAAATTCAAAGGATTATCTTTCAACAAACAACAAGGCTTTTGATTATTTGAATGTTTGGCTGTTTGGGGCTAAAATCATTCTTTACTGATTTCAATTCAGCTTAAGAGAAAGGACAAATCCAGCATCCCAAGAGTTTTTGAGAAAAGACCACTCCATTTTGGCTGTTTGCACACATTATTGCCAATCTGTGAAGTCAGATTTCATGTGACTCTGACACAGAGGAGGTGGAGTAATCCACTGTTCCTCCTCTCCAGAGCACTGTGCGGTGATCATAGCAAAAGGGAATGCAGTTCCTTGTTCCTTAACGCTTGTGTGGCTCGGGCCAGCGTTCCTGCAGATGGGTTTTCTGTACAAGCTACATAAGGTGTCCGTGACTGTCTTTGGGTCCCAGACTGGATTAATCCCCACAGGTCCAGGGATGAGGAAAGGTGACATCAGCCTTGGAGATTCAGGTCATCTGAGGGGAGATGGACGTGAGCATAGGTGATAGCAAGAGTGGCTTAGCTGTGGGAGAGGAAGGCAGGACCTGGCAAGGCTTCCTGGAGAGTCATCCAGATGAATCTGCATGAGTAGGACGTGTTCAGGTGCACGGGTGAGAGAGGAGAGGGCAGTGGAGGCTCCAGGGGACAGGTGCGTGGCAGTGTAGTAAGCAATCTGCACATGCTTGCCAGTGTCAGCAGAGTGTCGGGCATGAGGTTGGGAGTCAGGGACTAGAGAGGGGAGTGGTGTCGCTGGAGCCTGCCATGAAGAGCCAGGTGTACTTCATGAGGGCTGAGAGGACACCCCGTGGCTGATGGGAGCCATCGAAAGTGTTTTTTTTTTTTTTTTTGCAGTTTTTGGCCAGGACTGGGTTTGAACCCACCACCTCCAGCATATGGGGCCAGCGCCCTACTCCATTGAGTTGCAGGTGCTGCCCCATTGAAAAGTTTTAACAGGGGGTGCGGATGGGCAGAGTTGCCTTTTGGAGAGGATGCTGTGGCGACTGCGTGGGCCAGAGCTTCGCTGCTGATGAAAGGAAGCTGTCGTGAGAGGATGCTTGCCTGCAAGAAGGCAGTGAAGGTTGAGCGCTGGTGAGGAGGAGGCAGGCTTGCAAAGTGCTAGGTGTGAAGCTGCTGTGACTTTGATTAATTAGCTGTGAGGACAGGATGGAGTGGAGGAGACCAGAGGACGCCTGCGGGCTGCCGCCATTAGGGACCCAGGGAAAGTAGGAGGGAGAATGGGCGGGCGAGGGGCCAAGGTGATGTGATAATTCAGAAGTGTCCGTCAGGTACTTGCATATGCATCTGATGGTCTGAGAAGAGGAGAGGCCAGAGATAGGAACCCAGGAGTTATCTGTATGGAGGTGGTGTTCAGGACTCGTGAGTGGTTTGATGCATATTAGTATAAATAGAACTTTTATTCCACTTGTAGGATTCACACTGAATCACAGCAATCACCACACTAGATGTACAGACTGAAAAATTTGATTTGGGTGTTTAGGAATATAGCAGATAGCTCTGCGCCTTACATGTTTTGAGCACTCTTCCTAGACGCAGGGACAGGTATAGGCTAGTGTCTCTGAAGACTGCCATTGTGATTTTTTTTTTTTTTTCAAGAGCCTCACTCTGTTGCTCTGGGTAGGGTGCCGTGGCCTCATCATAGCTCATTACAGTCTCAAACTGCTGGGCTCCAGCAGTCCTAATCCTCCGTCTCTCAGAGTGTGAAGATTACAGGTGTGAGCCACTGTGCCCAGCCTGCTGCTGTGACGCATTGTCGTGTATTGACGGTCTGGAAAAAAGCCCGAGTCTTGCTAAGGGGAAACTTTATGGATAAATGGATAAAATTTATCATAATACATTGTGTATTTGTACTCAACTCCTCAAAGTCATTTCATTGTATTTGCTGTTCAGTTCACTGTGGGGGCTCAATAGTCAATTTTCAGTTTGTAGAAAGGGTAGGAGGGAATCTGTATTCCACATATTTCAGTGAGTAAGAGAATGGATTATCAACAAGAAGAGTTGAAAACTCTAAAAAAAAAACTCTAAAGTAAATTTAAGCATTTCCTATGCTTAGGTAGGCAATAGATTGATTCTGAATTATAGATACTTTTAGGCATTCACATCCAAAATTTCACTTTCAGCTTTATAAATTTTTCCTGTATTTTATATTGTTTAAGCTGCAGACATCTATATTCTAAGATGAGAAGCAAACTCCAAACAAATCACATCAGCGTGCGTTTTCTGGTTTCCTGGTATGTGCCAGGTGGAAAGACAGCCCAAAGGTCCGTAAGACTCAATTCTTGCCCCCACAGAGCTTCACATTTAATTGAAGAAACAAGACACGAACACGGGAAAAATTAGATAATTATGTGGGATTTAAACAGTAAGGCTTGGCAGGACCCTCAGACAGATGCATGCTGGGAGTAAATCCCACAGGAGTTCAGGGGATAGAGGTCATTTTAGGTCAGCAGTTCTCAACCTGTGGGTCGTGACCCCTTTGGGGTTTGAACAACCCTTTTACAGAGGTCGCCTAACACCATCCTGCATATCAGATATTTATGTTAAGACTCAAAACAGTAGCAAAATTATAGTTATGAAGTAGCAACGAACATAATTTTATGGTTGGGAGTCAGCACAACATGAGGAACTGTATTAAAGAGTCCCAGCATTAGGAAGGTTGAGAACCACTGTGTAGGCTGTTGTGGTGAAAGAAAGTATAATAGAATGATTTCTTTTTATAAAAGGGGGAAAAAAGGGCTTATATAGAGGAACTGAAACTTAGGAGTTACTGAAGTCTTGTTCTACAACTTCCGTCTTACCTTTTGCCTCAATTTCCCAATCTGCACCAGGCCATGACGATGTGATTGTCAGAAGATGAGGCAGCGATTGCAGAGGTCTTTGTAAATAAGGCCCGGTCCTTCCATAATATGTAGGAGGTAAAAATTGCACACCTTTTGAAATTAGGTGACATTTTAGCTTACTAAGATATCATTTCTGTTGTTTAAGTTTACCAAGTAAAGTAAAAAGAATTAGTGTATCGTTGAATTTGCCCCTGCCATTCTGCCCCCAGTGAGTCAAGATGCATAAAACTCAAAGGCCAGCTCGAGGTGGCTCATGCCTGTAATCCTAGCACTCTGGGAGGCCGAGGAGATGGATTGCTTGAGCTCACGGGTTCGAGACCAGCCTGAGCTAGAGCGAGACTTCGTCTTTAAAAATAGCCGGGCATTGTGGTGAGCGCCTTATAGTCCCAGCTACTCGGGGAGGCTGAGGCAAGAGAATCGCCTGAGCCCAAGAGTTTGAGGATGCTGTGAGTTGTGATGCCACAGCACTCTACCCAGGGCGACAAAGTGAGACTGTGTCTTAAAACAAAACACACACACACAAAAAAGAGATTTTAGGCGGCTTACTACTTTGGGAAAATTGTTTTCATGTGTCCTTTCTTATTTCTTTATTTCCTTGAGAAAATAGAGTGATTAATAAGGAGAAGAGTCAGATCTAGATTTAGGAGGAAAACATTTTGTGACTTCACCTGTTAACGTGGCCTCCTCCTTCAGGAAGTTCCGTGGAAATTGCAGGTTGGCTGATAACCATGTTAGGTAAACCCAGTCTGGCACTCAGCATTTTAGGGACAATGGCCTCAGGGTTCGTGGGTTTCCTGGGTGTAAGGAAATGGGTGTCAGTTGTTTCAACCTGATTTTTAATTGCTTTGGGAATATGCATGGTATTCATTACGCCAGGAAACTTGCACCAGCTCTGTAATTTACAGGAACCTTTTTTGTCTGTCTGATTATTTCTACTTGCCTCTGTTGGAAAGGGCTTTGAGGCTTTCAGGGCTCCCAGGGCCTTATTGTAATGGTAAGAAGAACGGGGCTGCTCCAGCCTTGAAGGAGAGCACGGAGGGGACCTCTGTGTCCAGGGGGTGGCCTCTCTTCGCTAAGGGGGCAGTAAGGTGCCCTGAATATGCACCTACATATTCCATTGTTTCTGGAAGTGGTGACCAAGGGTCAGAAGCAGGACTTTTTTCCTGCATGGGTGACCCCTAGAGACAGGAGAATTCAGAAGGAGTGACAAAGAATAATAAGAGATGAGGGGAGAGGCGGGAAGATGAAGAAAGTGTGAATTACAACCTGGAGAAGGAGTAGAGTTAGGAATTCTCAGAGGGATGTGCACCTGCCCTATCCCAGTCTACAAGTCCGACTCAGAGGACGTGAACCCCGAAAAGAAAATACGAGATGATGCTCTCCGGGTGTTGCAAATATGGATGTAGGTGTCAGAGGTCAGCCCTGATGGAAGTGACCAAAGTCACCGTGGGAGGGGTCACTGTGCAAGAGGCACGCCTGAGCTGCCACCCTGCTGTGCTCATCCCACGCTTTCCCTGTTTTCAGCTCCTGCTTGAGTGGTGCTCAACAAATCTGTGTAGCCCCCTAAATGCTGGTGGGCCCTGTTCATGGTTCTGTGACGTGGAATCACTCTCAAAAGAGCAAGATTGCCCCAAGTTGGTTTGGGACTTCTGACTTCCTTGGTAACAAGTACGAAAAATATGCAGGGCGGCGCCTGTGGCTCAAAGGAGTAGGGCGCCGGCCCAATATGCTGCAGGTGATGGGTTCAAACCCAGCCCTGGCCAAAAACTGCAAAAAAAAAAAAGTTTCCCAGGGGTGTCATGGGAGAACTCTTAGTCTGGGTGGGGTTTCCAGGAGTCTGAGCTCCTCATGAAATGGGGTGCAAATTTAAGAATTTTTGGAGAGAAAGTCAGTGGTGCCTCTGACTCCAGTCGGCTGAGAAGCGTGGCCTTGACCCAGGTTGACACTCTCCATGCTGCCTGCCAGGCCTCTGGGTGCCCCAGCAGCCTCTCATTCCAGCATCTGCTGTAGATTTCTTATACTTGCAGCCTACCCCTCGTCTCTTCCTTGCCTGTTACCAGCACTTGCCTGAATTATGCCTAGTTATGAAAAAAGAAATGTGCTTCCTCCAAGATGAGCTTGTCTTTGAGCCCTGTGTGTCCCTGGCAGAGAAAAGGCATCCCACTCTCCTCCCCTCTGCCTGGCAGCTGGAACAAGGAGACACCTCCAGATGGAACGGAAGGAAAGTCTTTAGAGGCAGAACCCACTGCCGTGGGTCCTCTGGCAACTCATGTAACTCTCCTGCAGAAATTTCCCATTGGTAAAAACAGGGTAGGTGTTAATACCTCCTTTCTTACCCCTCTGTGGAGCTAGTGTGCTGGGTGAGTTTGAATGTTTTTGCAAATTTTATTTTTTTCTTTGAATTTGAAGTAGAAAAATGTCTGATTATCAATGGTCATCCCCACCCCTTCTCCCCCCAAAAAACATTAAAATTTTTTACAGCCTTTGGAAAGGACATATTTAATTATAAGCACCCACAGCGCAGTTGACAATAATTGGTATGTCTGGGGAATTGTTTGAAGGATGTTCATTCTCGCATGCAGTTATTCGTTATTTATTCAGAAAATCCACAGACATCTATGTCTATCTAACATGTGCTGGGTGCCGGGAGGCCCCTGTTTCTGTTCCACACACCCCCGCTGTGTGTTTGGTCACATGGTTCAGGCTTTGTAAATCCACTTTACCGCTTTTGCCCTGCGGATGCTACTGGAATTTACTGTGTGAAATTCCCTGTTGGTTGGTTGCTGGGAGACCCTGGAGCAGGTTGGTTGGCACTGCGGATGTGCACCATGTGTGGGTGGGCCAAGGCAGCGGTTCTCAAAGGGTAGCCTGTGTCGGAATCACCGGGGGTGTCTGTGAAAAAACACAGATTACTGGGTCCCATGCCCAGCTTCTCATTCTGTGCCTGACTTGTTTGCATTTCCGACAACTTCCCAGGTGACACCAGCGCTGCTGGTGTGGGGATCTCACTTTGAGAACTGCTGCATGAGAGGCATTTCTTTAGCTCCGTGGGCCCTGGGAACACCTCTCTTGAGACATCAAGGGGCTTATTGTGGTGCCATGAATGTTTGTTCATCTGGTTTCCCTTTTTGCTGTGATTCAGAAATTCATATTCAAAAGCGTAGCTCAACTGTAATAAAATTTAAACTGTTGATGTTTTAACTTTGTCCTAGCCTTTATGAAGGAAAGGCTAGGAAATAGGAGATTGAAATATAATGAAATAGGAGATTTCATTTCCTCCATTCTGATTTCTACATGTTCATCTCTTACGTAAATATCTGTGTGGTGACTGCTTTGTAGAACGTAGCGTGTATTGATAAATGAGATGGCAGTCCATGTTCTTGGGCATTTGGTTTTTAAATCAATTCCAAACTGTAATGTGTTAACTATTTAATGTATCTGCTATGGAAGTATTTCCCTGGAAGACTTGGTTTAGAACCAGCCACTTTGAAATGAAAAAATTGGGGAGAAGGTGAGAAATAGAGTTATCAGTAAAAAACATAGAGAACTTTTTAGTTAAGCTGGTGTTGTGCAGGTAATATGATCTGCTAGCAGTAATATAGACATATGTACGTCCAGGTGTGTGTGCACACATGTTTCTTAAACTGAGACCCCTGACATACAAAAGTAAACGTTATGCTTTGTTTGCTTGGAGGAAAAGAGGAGGATGGGGTGGTAGTGAGAACGGTGGAGAAAAAAATAACTGCAGTGGTTGTCGTGCTTCAGTGTGCACAGAGTCGCCTGGAGAGTTTCTTCAGTGGGCGGGGGGGGGGGGGGCTGCATTCACAAAATCGGTATCAAGCGATTCCTCCAGCCCAGCAGAGCTGGAGAAGTTCTGGTAGTTCTTACTCTCTTCGGGTTGGGGAGAAAAATGAATGGCTGGGGCTGTCTTGAAAACCTGGTTCTGTGACATAGAATCACTCTCAAAAGAGCAAGACTGCCCCAAGTCGGTTTGGGACTTCTGACTTTGGGACTTCTGACTCTTTACCCATTTCGGGATAAGGAGTTCCTGTGCAGATTTTCTCCAACTTTCCCTGAAATCAGATAATTCTAATAAGCATGATTATCATTCGTATTACTCAGCTGTAGCTTCACACAGAATTCATCTCCTTCTCTGTTTTTGTGCCAATACCATGCTGTTTTGATCACTATTGATTTGTAGTATAGTCTGAGGTCTGATAGCGTGATTCCTCCTACTTTGTTTTTATTTCTGAGTAATGTCTTGGCTATTTTAGTTTTTCTCTGATTCCATATAAAATGAAGTATTGTTTTTTCAAGATCTTTAAAGTATGACAGTGGAGCTCTAATCAGAATTGCGTTAAAATTATATATTGCTATCGGTAGTATGGACATTATAACAATGTTGATTCTTCCCAGCCATGAGCATGGTATGTTTTTCCATTGTTAACATTTTCAGCTATTTCTTTTCTTAGAGTTTCATAGTTCTCTGTATCGAGATCTTTCACGTCCTTTGTTAGATAAACTCCCAAATATTTCATCTTCTTTGGCACTACTGTGAATGGAATAGAGTCCTTAACTGTTTTTTCACCTTGACTATTGTTGGTATATATAAAGGCTACCCATTTATGAATGTTGATTTTGTAACCTGAGACGCTGCTGTATTCCTTGATCACTTCTAAGAGTTTTGTAGTAGAGTCCTGGTGTTTTCCAGATATACAATTATATCTGCGAAGAGCAACAGTTTGATCTCTTCTGACCGTATATGGATACCCTTGATCGCCTTTTTTTCCCTAATTGTGGTGGCTAAAACTTCCATTACAATGTTAAAGAGCAGTGGAGACAATGGGCAGCCTTGTCTGGTTCCTGATCTGAGTGGAAATGATTTCAATTTAACTCCATTCAATACGATAAAGGCCATCTACAGCAAACCTACAGCCAATATTGGTAGATGGCCTTTATCAGTTTAAGAAATGTCCCTTCTATACCAATTTTCTTAAGTGTTCTGATTATGAAGGGATGCTGTATATTATCAAAAGATTTTTCTGTGCCAATTGAGACAATTATATGGTCTCTGTTTTTTAATTTGTTTATGTGCTGAATTATACTTATAGATTTATGTATAATAGCATGGGTACTGGCACAAAAACAGAGAAGTAGATGTCTGGAACAGAATAGAAAACCAAGAGATGAACCCAGCTACTTACCATTATTTGATCTTTGACAAGCCAGTTAAAAACATTCAGTGGGGAAAAGATTCCCTATTTAACAAATGGTGCTGGGTGAACTGGCTGGCAACCTGCAGAAGACTGAAATTGGACCCACACCTTTCACCATTAACTAAGATAGACTGTCACTGGATTAAAGATTTAAACTTAAGACATGAAACTATAAAAATACTAGAAGAGAGTACAGGGAAAACCCTTGAAGAAATCAGTCTGGGCGAGTATTTTATGAGGAGGACCCTTCCGGGCAATTGAAGCAGCTTCAAAAATACACTACTGGGACCTGATCAAACTAAAAAGCTTCTGCACAGCCAAGAACATAGTGAGTAAAGCAAGCAGACAGCCCTCAGAATGGGAGAAGATATTTGCAGGTTATATCTCTGACAAAGGTTTAATAACCAGAATCCACAGAGAATTCAAACGTATAAGCAAGAAAAGAACAAGTGATCCCATCGCAGGCTGGGCAAGGGACTTGAAGAGAAACTTCTCTGAAGAAGACAGGCACACGGCCTATAAGACATATGAAAAAAATGCTCATCATTCTTAATCATCATAGAAATGCAAATCAATACTACATTGAGATATCATCTAACTTCAGTAAGATTAGCCTATATCACAAAATCCCAAGACCAGAGATGTTGGCGTGGATGTGGAGAAAAGGGAACACTTCTGCACTGCTGGTGGGAATGCAAATTAATACATTCATTTTGGAAAGATATATGGAGAACACTTAGAGATCTAAAATTAGATCTGCCATTCAATCCAGTAATTCCTCTGCTGGGCATATATCCAGAAGACCAAAAATTACATCATAACAAAGGTATTTGTACCAGAATGTTTATTGCAGCCCTATTCATAATTGCTAAGTCATGAAAAAAGCCCAAGTGCCCATCCATCCACGAATGGATTAATAAATTGTGGTATATGTACACCATGGAATATTATGCAGCCTTAAAGAAAGGTGGAGACTTTACCTCTCTCATGTTTACATGGATGGACCTGGAAAATATTCTTCTTAGTAAAGTATCTCAAGAATGGAAGAAAAAGTACCCA
>CAUYPK010034060.1:0-25153 GCA_963574355.1 Loris lydekkerianus
AACTATACCTCAAGACTATGAGGAAAGGACCAAGGAAGGGGAAGGGAGGGGGGAGGTTTGGGTGGAGGGAGGGTGATGGGTTGGGCCACATCTATGGTGCATATTTTTATCTATAATAAAAAAAAAAAAAAAAAAAAAGAAAAAAAAAAAAAAGAAAAAAAAAAGAAAAACACCAGAAATTGCTGACCAGGGAAAGAATACAGAAAAGCTAACTCTGGATTTATTTAAAAATAGGAAGATAATTTTATCTGTCTGAGTGACTCTCCGGAGGACTCAGGAGTCCGGGTCCTCAGACTGGGGCCATCTGGCACCTGGTGCAGCCAGAGGGAAGCCTTTCTTAGAGACACTTGAGACCAGAGGTCCTCAAACTGTGGCCCACGGGACACATGAGGCAATGTGATTGTATTTGTTCCTGTTTTGTTTTTTTTACTTCAAAATAAGATATGTGCAGTGTGCACAGGAATTTGTTAGTAGTTTTTTGTTTTTTTTTTTTTTTACTATAGTCTGGCCCTCCAATGGTCTGAGGGACAGTGAATTGGCTCCCTGTTTAAAAAGTTTGAGAACCCCTGCTCAAGACCTATCACTGTGCTATCTCAGGAGTCAGGTAAGAGGGGCCTCAGAGGGGCTATCTCAGATGTCCTCTGTGGATCACCCCTCCGCCTCTCCCCCACCCACTCAGGTGGCCCTTGCCAGAACCAGCATTCTGATTTTCAGTATCCAAGTTCACCCCACCTTCCAGCCAGCAGGTCCATGAAAAGCCTATAAAAGACCCATCCCTCAACCTTTCACTCTACCTCCCCTCCCTCTTATTCTAAATATAGGGGTTTAAATATAGTCTCACACATACACACACCCCACATACAAATGTAAACCACACTGCTGAGGGTAAATATTGTTTTTTAAAAAAAAATCATCCTGAGAAACAGCTGCGTTAAAGTCTCCCAAAATGATCATGGATACACTCTTAATTCTGTCATTTATTGCTATACATATTGTAAGGTGATGGTAACAGGTGTTTTATTTCTATCTTAGGTATTATATCTTTCGGGTGGATTGAGCCTGTTATTGTTTGAAATGTTTCTCTTTATATCTAGCAATGTCTTTTACCTTAGGGATACCTTGCCTTACATACAAGGTCTGACAATTAAGTTCAAGAACTCATCCTAGAAGAAGTGTTACATAACGTATATACTCGAGTATAAGCCGAGTTTTTTCGGCACAAAATTTGTGCCGAAAAACCCGAACTCGGCACAAATTTTGTGCCAAAAAAACTCGGCTTATACTTGAGTATATACGGTATATACCTCATTACTGAAAATCACAGATGATTGATGATGGCTAAGTACTCCCGTTAGGAAGCTTCACTGAGGCCAGTGCCCAGTCTACCCATTTTGGAAATATTTTTCTGGAATGAGCATCAGAGCTTTCATCACACAGCAGCAGTAATGAACACCACTCAGCAAGACACTGCCACACATTGACACAAGCACAGCTGTGAGACTCTTGATATACCAAGGTTATAAAACCTTACCAAGTTGTCTGTACAGTGATGCCAGCATACGTGCATGGTGGCAACTTTGCAAACTTAATTGTCAGACCTTCATGTGATGACAGCTTTGATGCTCATTCCAGAAAAAGAGTTCTAAAATTGCTTTGAAGGATGGAGTAGGTGCTGACATGGGTGCATAGCTGTCTAAAGGGAGCACTTCAAAGGTGACCATAGTGATATCCAACAATGAGGTGTGTATTGTGGCGTTTTCTAGAATGAGTTCTCAAACTTAATTGTCAGGCCTCGTAATATTAACAAAATAACACTAGCTTCCTTTGGTTGGTGTTTACATGGTATACCTTCTTTATCCTGTTACTATAAATCTTCCCGTATCTTATATGTAAGAGCATAGTCTTGGATTTTTTTCTTCTTTGTCCATTAATCAGAATATCTAGTTCACTTACATATATAATATTATTTTGACATATCTAGGTTATGTCAACAATCTTACTATTTGTTTTCCATTTGTCAAACTGCATTAGGTTGTTTATTCTATTTTTTCTTGCCTTCCTTTATATTAATCAAGTATACTTTATTATAATTATCCCTCTTGTAGCCTTTTTAATGACATATTTTTCACCCTTTTATTAGTGGTTACCATAGAAATAATGACACATATCCTTGGCTTGTACTTTTACTGGTTTGTAGCCAATTCACAGAATTTATAATACTAAATTTCTTTATTTTCACCTGCCTTTGTGCTATTATCATTATGTATTTTAATTCTATGTATATTTTAAACAACTTTCTTGGAGTATATTTTACACATCGTAAAAGTCACCCATCTCAAGTGTATAAGTCAACATTTAGTAAATTTTGCCAAGTTGTGCAACTACCGCCATAAATTAGTTTTATAGATTTTTAATCCCACAATAAAATCTCTCAAGTCCATTTACAGTTAATCTTCATTCCCATTGCTAGCCCCCAGGCAACCACTATTCTACTTTCTGTTTCTATAAACTTCCCTTTTCTGAACATTTCATATAAGTAGAATCACAATGTGTGGTCCTTTGTGTGTAGCTTCTTTCAGTTAGCATATTTTGGAGGTTCATTCATGATGTATCACATGTCAACAGTTAGTTCTGTTTATTACTGAATAGTATTCTATTGTATGATATACTACATTCTGTCTATCCATCACCGACTAATGAACATTTAGGTTATTTCCACTTTTTTGCTATTATGAACAATGCTGCTGTAAGCATCTTCATGAAAGTCTTTGTGTGGACATTTGCTTTTATTTCTCTTAGCAGATAGAGTAGATGACAAGAAGTGAAATTGCTGAGTTGTATGAGTTTCATCTTTAACTTTTTAAGTAACTGCTTGACTATTTTCCAAAGTGGCTACACCATTTTACATTCTGATTAGTAATCTAAGAGGTTCCCATTTCTCCATAGCCTTGTCAATGTTATTATCTGCCTTCTTTATTTAATTATAGCCATTCTTGTGAACCTGGAACAGTACCTCTTTGTAATTCTAATTTGCATTTCCCTAAGGACTAATAATCTAAGTATCTTTTCATGTGCTTATTAACTGTTTATATATCTTTTACATACCATGTAGGCTCCTTTTTGATTGGATTATTCAACTTTACATATATTATTTGTTCTACAAAATCAATAAATATTTAGATTTGTCAACAATTACCCTTTTCATTGGTTTTCCACCCTTCCTGCATTTCTGCTCTTTCTTCTGGTATCATATTTTCTCCTACCTGAAAACTCTGTGAGACCCTGATATACCAAGGTCATGAAACCTGACAGAGTTGTTTGTATAGTGATGCCAGCATAAGCACATGGCAGCATGTTGGCAACCTTTCATAGTATTTCCTTTAGTATGGTCTGCAGACAACAAATTCTCTAGATTTTTTTGTTTATCTGAAAACACTTTTATTTAACCTGTTTTAATGTTGTTTTCTCTAGATATGGAATTCTAGGTGGTTATTATCATCTCTGTGTGCTTTAAAGATACTGTTCCGCTGTCTTCTGGTTTTTGCTAGATTAGGGAAGTCAGCTATTTGTCATGTTCTTTTGAAGGCAATGTCTTCTTCCTTCTGACCTTCTCTTAGTTGTTGGTTTTCTTAACTTTTATGATGATGTGCCCATGGTCATTGTCTTTGTACTTACTGTGCTTGGGGTTTATAGAATTTCTTAGGTCTATGGCTTAATGATGTTCATCAGTTTGGAAAAATTTCTTGGCCAGTATCTCTTCAAATATTGTTTCTGGTCTGTTGTCTTTCTCTCTTCTCATTCTGGAACCTCAGTTACACATATTCAATTTTCTCAACACCATATGTATCTGATCCTCTTTTCTGTATTTTCCATGAGTTGTTTTTATTTTTTTCTTTACATGCTTCAGTGTACCTAAGGATCTTCCAGGTTGCTAATCCTCTTTTCTGTATTGTCTAATATGATATTAAACCTATATTTTGAGTTAATTTCAGCCAAAGTATTTTTCAGTTCTACATTGTCATCTGATTTTTGAATAGATCCTAGTTTTTCAATAAAAATTATCCATTTTTCTCCCATTTAATTAAGCATATAAATCACAATTATTTTAATGTCCATGCCTAAATAACTCTAAAACTTTGCCCTAATTTTTGGTTATTTGTTTCTGTTTTTTGTGTGGTATTTGGTTATCCTATTTCCTGGCATGCCTGGAATTTTGTATCAGATGCCAATGAATGTGAATTAATAATCATAAGAATTTGAGGCTCTGGTGAATTATATCGTCCTCCAGAGAAGACTTGTTTTGCTTTGGGGTACAGTAGAGGCAAATCGCCTGAATCTATATGAGGACTGAGAAATTCAAAACTGGGGTTTAATCTTTTCTGGGGGTTGCCCTATTTTCATTTCCCTTAATTCTAAACTACAGCCATTCCTGGACACTCACTGTAACTACCAGGCACCTTTCTCTTGGCAGACCCTGATTTCAATGTGTCTGCCTGCACCCATGAGACTTTGAAAATTCCTACTTTGTTTCCTTACCTTTTGACTACTGATTTCTATTCAAGGTCTCCCTTTCAGCTCCATGCAGCTTAAAATTGCAAGATGCATTAAGGGGGCAGACACAGTAGAATATTGAGCTAACATCATTGGGCTTTTCTTCCCTCCATGATCCTGGCTTCCTAATTTCTGACTGTCTTGGTAGCTCTTTGATGTTCTCAAACGCACAAGTTTGGTGGTGGTGGTGATGGTTGGTGGTGGTAACAATAAGTTTTGTTTGTTTTTATTTGGGGCCAGTTTTCCTAGTTGTTCTCAATAAGTACATTTGACTGCAAAAAGTTTCTCTTCCATTACCAAAAGAGAATCTGAAACACAGCCACACTTGTTCTAAAGTGTGAATTTATGCCGAAACTCCAAAATATAGAGCCCCCAGGAAAGGATGCTTTCTGGGAAAGAATATACAAATTCCACTTGCTGTCCCTGACTTGATTTGCCAAGGTTCAGGGCTTCTGATGGGAGAGGTAAGCACAGTGGGGACCTTCCAACCTGAACATGAATCACAGCATGGGTGGCTGCGTGTTGAGGACCACAGACTCCCTGAGCTATTCCCTACTCATCTCCAGCACTTAGTAGATAAAGAATAAATGTTTGATAAAGGGGAGGGAGGTGTTTGAAAGGGTGTGTGAGCAGGTATAGAAAAGCCTGGCATTCCCAATGTAGTAGTGATTGACTACTACATGCAGATTTTTCTCTCTTAATATTATAGGTGCATTTCAGAACTTTTAAGTATAAATAAAATTTACATTCATTAGATATTTCAAATGAATTCCATTTAAGAATCTTTGCAACTCCTCATTCTGCAACTTAAAAAAAATTGAACTGAACACAAATAAGCTCCTATCAAAAGTAGCAGCAAAAATGTTTTCAACCCCAATCACATGTAAGGAACTGTATCTATTTTTGCCTATTAATCTTTCAGTTCTCTAATTCTCTCTTCTTCTGTGTCCAACCCATATATTGGGTTAATTTCGGTGATAGTAGTTTTTCAATTTTAGAGTTGTCATTGATTGTTTTTTATGAATTCTACTTCTCTGAAATATTATCTGATATGTCAATATTATCAGAAATAGAACATATAGTGTATATTCTATATTATGTATATATATATGTATATATATATATACACACTAGGGTGATCTATATATATCAGATATGTAATGATATGTACATATCAGAAAATTATATATATTCTAGTATATAAATGATATATACATATCAGAAAATTATATATATATTCTAGTTTTCTGAGGATATACATATCAAATTATTTATCTGATTTTATACACACACATACATAATATTATTCATTCTTTACAACTTTCAAAAAGGATGTACAAGTAATTAATCCTGTTCTCCAGATGAGGAAACTAGGGCTTGGGGGTATAAAGGCTTGGCCAAACCTTCAGTCAGTAGTGTCATGGTCAGCTATTAAATTGAAACCTAACTCCATGGTCCATCTACTACCCCATGCTGTAAATGCTAATATTCAAATCATGGGGTTTGGGCTGGGCATGGTGGCTCACACCTAATCCTAGTAAAGGGCAACCCTGTACTGAGGCAGGTGGATTGTCCGCGCTCAGGAGTTCGAGACCAGCTTGAGCAAGCATGAGACCCTGACCCTACTAAAAATAGAAAATAGAAAAACTAGCCAGGAATCGTGGTTGGTACCTGTAGTCCCAGCTATTCGGGAGGCTGAGGCAGGAGGATCAATTGAGCCCAACAGTTTGAGGTTGCTGTGAGCTATCATGCACTCAACCCAGAGCAACAGAGCAAGACTGTCTTTAAAAAAAAAAAAAAAAGAAAGAAAGAAAGTAATACACACACAGAGGGTGGCCATGAAGTTCATGTGCGGTTTAAAATAGTGTGCAATTTTAAATATATACCATGGCTTTCCTTAATTCAAGGTCCAACCTCACACGTGTTTGGGGTTTATACGCCAGCACTGGCCCTCACTGTTAGAAATGTAGCTTCCCCGCTGTGAACTGGAGATCAGTGCACTGGCTCCCCGCCCCCTCCACACTATGCCCCCACAATTCTGAGCCACCTCATGCCATCTGCAAAGGCCAGGATCCTGGACAACACCCAAAGTTCTCTTAAGTAGAAAGATTGGCAGCTCAGGACAGCAGTCAAGGTCACACGGGCTCTGCTGCCAGACCACCTGGGTTTGAATCCCAGTCTCTACCCTTCCCGGCTGTGTGACCTCACTCAAGCCTCTTGCATCTTTCTCATGCTCATTTAGTGCATCAGAAAATGAAAATCGTTCAGCCTTTTGGACAGAATAAATGACAGATGATACATGTAAATGCTCAGAGCACCTAAGTATTGAAGGCTTACTACTTACTATATTGATTCAATTCCTTCTCATCTCAAGGTGAAAAACACCCACCTAACATTTGCAAAGGGCAGCCCTGTGCTGAGTTCAAACACAAGACTGATGAACAAGACCCAGTTCCCACCTTCAAGGAGCTCTTGGTCTCTCTGAGGAGAGGCGCGAGTAAACTCAGCCCAAGTAGATAGGGTGAGTCTCCCCTGCATCGCAAATACAGTGACTGGAAGCACAGTGGTCAGAGAAACTCCTTCTGACATTGGGTCTTCAAGGATAGAGACGATTTCGACAGGCAAAGAGAGAGAGAAGAGCAAGCCCAAGTCACAGTCACAAGACATACCTGGAAAGTAAGATGGGAGCGGGGCCCCCAGGTGGGGTGGTGAGAGAGGGGCGGGGCGAGGGAAAACGCTGTCACCACTGATCCCATCTCCCCCTGGGTATCACTGCAGGGTTTCCACTATGTCTACCACCCCCCGTGTTCATTTGTTCTACTCAGGAATTTCACAGACTTTGGCACACGCACAATTGGCATTAAATTCATAGGTAGGGACTTGCCACCAGCTGAGTTGCAGGCTTATCTTTCCCACACTGCCTTTGTCTAGACAGCCCTTTCCAGAACTTCCTTGGGGGCTGGGGGAGTGAAGTCTCAAGGTGGGGGCTCCTCCCATGTTCCCAATGGAGGTTTACAGAAAATCTGAGGCACGCTTTGTCCTTCAGACAACTCAGCCTCACTTCCACTCCATCACAATTTATCTGGCAGTGAGGCAGCAGCCGCCTTTGCTCCTGTGAATCTAGCAAGAATTCATTGCTGTTTCTTATGTTTTATGCATTGACTCCATACTAGTTACCAGGGAGAGACATGCAGAAATTCCTATGTTATGAAAAAGGATTGGTACAGGCTATTCCCATTTATCCAGAGGTGGAAAGATGCGTGTATATTCTTGGTAATTTTGTTTTTCTTTGTTTGGCTTCAGACTGTCATTCAACACATCACACATCTTTGGCCTGGGATGGTCTTCTTTGAGCATTCCTCTGTTCGTGGCTTCCTTCATCCCTAAACAATGATAAAGTCATCAGCCTCAGAGGAATTCATACCTGGGACAGAAGATCTAGTCTGCCACTAACTAGGCACGTGGTTTAGGAAACTTACCCCACCTCTCTGACCCTCACTGGGTCATAATAACCAAATGAGCACAGTACTTGCCACACAGCGAGCACTCAAGGAATGATTAGTGTTCTCACCAATAAAATGATCATTCAGCAAACATCAGCCTGTCAGCTCCATAAGGACAGAGTTTGGGTTTGTTCTGTCCACGGCTGTGCTCACAGCATCCAGAACTGAGCAAGGCACAAAGCATGGGTTCAGTAAACAGGTGTCCAGCGAATCAGTGAGCCCCGACTTTCGACCAGACCCTGCTGGACTGGATGGATATATTTTTCATGGAAAAAAAAATGCAACATGGGATCCTACATGGGACCCCGAAACAGAAAGAAGATACTAAAGGAAAAGCTTGTAAACTGCAAAATAAAGCCTCGAGTTTACTTAATAGTAAGGTACAACACTACCCAGTTACTTAGTTTTGACAAATATACCAGGGTAATGCCATTAGGAGAAATAGGCATATTCTCCATTTGCAACATGGACTTTACTAAACAAATGCAAACAATGTAACCTAATTATATGTACCTTTATATTAGTCTGAATTTTTAATAATAAAAATAAAAGGCATATATGACCATAAAAATAATCTTTTCTCAGAATCTATTTTTTTTTTTTTTGGTAGAGATAGTGTCTCACTTTATCACCCTTGGTAGAATGCTGTGGCGTCACAGCAACCTTCAACTCCTGGGCTTAGGCTATTCTCTTGCCTCAGCCTCCCGAGTAGCTGGGACTACAGGCGCCCACCACAAATGCCTGGCTATTTTTTGTTGCAGTTTGGCCTGGGGCTGGGTTTGAACCCACCACCCTCGGTATATGGGGCTAGCACCCTACTCACTTGAGACACAGGCACCGCCCCTCAGAATCTATTTTTTATTTTATTTATAATTTTTTTTTTTTGAGACTGTCTCACTCTGTGCCCTGGGTAGAGTGCCATGGTGTCTTAGCTCATAGCAACCTCAAACTCTTGGGCTCAGGACCCCCTTGCCTCAGCACTGGCCCTCCCCAGGTAGCTAAGACTATAGACACCCTCCACAACCAGGCTGGTTTTTCTATTTTCAGTAGAGACAGAGTCTCCCACTTGCTCAGGCTGATCTTGAACTCCTGAGCTCAAGGGATCCACCCATCTTGACCTCCCAGAGTGCTGGGATTACAGATGTGAGCCAGCACACCAAACCAGTATCTTTTTTTTTTTTTTTTTTTCAGTTTTTGGCAAGGGCTGGGTTTGAACCCACCACCTCCGGCATATGGGGCCGGCGCCCTACTCCTTTGAGCCACAGGTACCGCCTCAGTATCTATTTTTTTAATAAACTTTTTATTTGGGAGTCATCTTAGAAAATTATCCAGTGAACCTTTCAGAAGAGAAAAACTCGAAGAGGATTAAAATTATATATACATGGTAAATCCTTCTGGTAAATTCCCTTCTTCCTTGGGAATCATCTGAAGAGCAAACGTTGATTAATAAACCCACCTTTGTGGTGACTGTGAGCACAGACCTGGAGCCACACAGCCTGGGTTTGAATCCCGGCTCTCCTACTGTCTAGCTGTGTTACTATAGCCAACTAACTCACCCTGCCAGGCCTCCACGTCCTCATCTTTAAAATGGGGATAAAAAATGACGCCGAGCTCATGGTGAAGCCATGAGAATTTATGCATTTTGTATGTTTAATGAGCTCAGGATTGTGCTCAGTATATACAAGAGAAAGTAAACCACTTCATAACCTTATTCCTTCTGATATAGATGAATTATTAAATGCAAAACTGAAGCTGCATGGTTTCGTAAGGTGTTTCAAACAAATACATAAACCAACCAGAAAATTAAATCATGGGACATTTTCATCCTGATTTTTGATTCTGAAATAGCTCAGTGTAGCAATAAGTAAGAATTAACATTAATAAACCAGGGACCAAATACACACACACACACACACACACACACACACACACGAATCGTTGGGGGTTGTCCGTGGTTTTGATTATCCACACCCTTGATTTTCTCTCATTAGTCTGGGAAATGGGGAAGTAACACCTGATTGCTCCTGGCTTAATCTTCCCTGAGTCTGCAATGCTAAGCCACAACCCAGCACCTTTCAAGAAAAAAGTACATGTCCCTCCACACACACATGTGCACCCAAGAAAACACTCGCCCCTCTGGCTGAAAAACATTGGCAGTTCCCAAAGAAGCAATTTGCTGCAGTCACACCCAGCCAGGTTTTCCTGCACTGCAAAGTTCTGCAAAGCACAGCAATTAAAACACGTCAGGGAAGGGGGTGATGCTATGTGGAGGGAGAATTACTAATTTGTCTTTACAGTTTACAGATCAAATCATAGCCCTGTACTCGGGCCATTACAGTCGTGTAATAAAAATGTGGCAACTGCTTTTATTTTTGCAGAAACTATCATTTCCTTAGATTTTGCAATTCACTAACATTAATTGGCAAAATTGAATTCTTCCAGCATGAAAGGTAAATGGCTCTTCATTATTTAATGAATGGAAAACTAAATGCCCAGACCACAGGGTTTTTTCTGGGACCCGAGGAAGCTGATCTTCAGTACTTGCTCCAAGTGTCCTTAGACATTAGGCTCCCAGCTGGCACCAGAGCCCTGGGGTGACATTGATGTGAGCCTCACCAAAGTCATTCTGCCCATAAAGAAAGTGTCCTGGTGATGGATGGCTGCAGGCTTCTGAGCTGCAGTGCGCCTCCGGGTAATCCATCTTTCCCTGGGAAGCCAGAACACAGCCACAAAGATACAGAGAGCACAGTGGGAGTCATCCACACTGCCCAGGGAACACTCCGGGTTCATCGGCAGCCTGAGTGTTCAACTGGATTCAATCAAGACAAAGGTTCAAGGCAAAACTAGGGAAGGTGACTCACAGGTGCCATGTCTAAGTCTGAGAGGCCCAACCCCATGTTAGAATCAAGGAGCCTGGAAGCTGAGCCAGCCCTCAGGCAATAGCTGGCTGAGTGCTAGCTTCTCAAATCTGTTTTACAAACCAGAAAGCTAACACTGGGGCCAGGGGTGCTGGGTGAGGAATCTCCCCAATCTGAAACCAGTTTGGGGATAGAACAAAGAGTTGATATCCCTTTAGGGCTCTTTCTCCAAAATTAGATATCAGGAAAAAGAAAAAGCAAGATTCTCTCCAACACAGCATGTCTTTTCTCCCAAGGCTTCTACTCAAACATTAAAGATTATATTTTATTACAGCAGTTTTTTTTAACCTTTTTTTAATCTCACAGCACCCTTGCACCTATCATTAAACTTCCACAACACATTTAAATTATGTTAATCCAAAAAAAAAAAAAAAGAATGAAAGCGTATACTTACTGTGCTTCAAACATCTTTTGAAAATAATTAATGATTTTTTAAAATTTTCTCAGTACACCTAAGATCCTCCCACAGCACACCAGTTGAAAATCATCATATCAGAGGAGGGATACTTAGCTCACATTGAAGAATTCTCCTCCCTTGAACATCGCTCCTCCCTTTAAGTATTTGGCCATGACCTTCACCTCCTGAATATTTCATTCAGGACCAGAACATTATGTTTTCTATTTTTTTTTTTGTTTGTTTGTTTGTTTTTAATGTTAGTCACACAGAATACAAATAGCAGCATCCTGGATATGGTAAGTGCCTAAACTCTACTTCCAAGCTCATTTCTTCCTGATTTATAGTGCGGAAAACTAGTGACAAGCATGGATCCAAAAGCAATGCTAGCTCTGTACGACCTTGGGCAAGTCACGTACCCTTTTACAACAGCAAAAGAGAAATAGTTCCCAACTCATAGGAATTGAAGGAGATGCTACCAAGAGTGCCAGGTATATAACAAGTTCTCAGAGGACGCTGTTTCTGTCCCATCATCACCATCGTCATCATCCATGATCCAGCAGGACCCAGCAGAAAGAAGTAACTCAGTGGGATCTTGGCCTGAGTGGCTTAACAGTAGGGCAAAGCCCTTTTGGAAGACACCGGTGCTCCATGTTTTTTTAGAACCACGCCTTGCTAGTTTGCAGAAATCTGGTCTTCTCCCTGAAACTGAGCAATGAAACTTCTGACCCACTATACACCAAGATGCCCTCTGGCCCCTCAGCTCTGTGGTTAAGAGTTTGAGCTCTGACAGAGCCAGGTTGGGATCCCAGCTCTGCCACTGATGTGGCCCTCCTTTCTGCCCTGTGAACACACCACCCGGCTTGTCCCCACCAGAGTATCTCTGCACAGGCTCTGCCTCTGCCTGGGATGCACCCTGCCCGCCAGCCTCCCTTTCATCCCTCAGGTCTCAGCCCAAATGCCGCCCCTTGTAGGGTAGCCTCTGAGCACTGCTGCCCCTTTCAGCCTGCACAGCCAGTTTCCTGTTTTAATCTCTGTGCAGCCTTCTGACTATCTGAATATGACTATTTATTTCCTGGCTTCCCTACTACATGTAAGCTCCACGGGGGCAACAATCTTCCCTACCCTGTGTCTGGGGTATTCCCCTGCCTAAAACCGTACCTGGTTCAAAACAGGCCCTCACCCAAGAGCTGCTGGATGAAAGAATAGAACAGTAAAATTGGGGGTTGGATGCAGGTCTGTCTGGTGATGCAGAGATCTCAACCCAGCCCGTCGCCCAGCCCCATTTTGAGTCCTCTGTGAAATGCCCCGTCGTGCTCAGCCGTATTTCCTACAGAAAGGTTTCAAGACCTGCTTTAAGGTCCCTGGGGAAGCCCGGGGTTCTTTCTCTCCAATTGCACGAGGACTAGATGTAGGGAAGGCGGCCCAACCTTCCGGGGGGGGGGGGGGGTCTACAGGGACAGGCACCTTGACCTTTTACCTCTGCTAATAAAACCCAAGACTGCCTCATGTTTAATCTTAACAGGCTTCCAACAGGGCTTTACAGGGCAGGGAGATTGGGTCACACACACGAAAACAAGAAGGTCAGTTGAAGACACGGAAAATACACCATACCTTTATCAGCATAGCTGCCGTGTTGTAATGACACAGTCCCACGTGAGGGTTTTCATGGAAAATAAAGGGTCAGGCAACATGGACTTGCCTTTTAGCTACTTTAAGACAAATGCATATTTGAAAATGTAGATTTTTGCAAAGTTCTTCCTTTTCTTTGAGCACAGCAGCAATATTAACCTTCTGAAAGGGAGTGAAAATCACAGGTGATAAATGCTTCTTGTCTCCTTAGCTCTTCCCTCTGAAGCCCTAACTTGGAAAAATGGCAAACGAGGAGAAAGCTATTTTAACAGTCACCTCAATATTAAATGCGATCTGTCACTCCAGCCAGCATTTCATCACCTGAAGATACTGACTTGTGCTTGGGGAAATTTACAGCCATTTATTGCAGTCACACACTGACATTCCCAGGAGATTTTTTTTTTTTTTTTTTTTTTTTAACTCTTAAAACAAAGATAAATCTTCCTCTCATCTTTAGTGCCTGGTTATTTTTACTCATTAATAAGAAGGACCTGTATGTTTCATTTTAATTGGTACCCAAGGTCACTTTCCACACGCCTTTGTGCAAAGGGGGCCTTGACATTACGGAAAAGACTGGGAACAAGCAGAAGAAAGTCACCACGTGACTCGGAAACACACGTGGAGATGGTTTATTGCTTCACTCTTGTGTTAAGCATTGAATTAGAAAATGCAGGGTGAGACAAGAAGATGTCTCCATGCCCTCTAGGCAGAAAAGCCGCAGCCACAATGCCCATCCTTCTGCCCAGGTGCAGCCCACAGCAGAAACTCAAAGCACAGCACGCACAGGAGGCTTGGCCAGGTGGTGCTGAAGCAGCAGCCCCAAATAAGCCTTTCCCTAGCAAGCCAGGTGCAGAGCACAGCCATCCGCCGAAAATGTGACCCCGAGAGATATTACCAAGGATTTCCAACAGGAAAGAAAAGTAGCAGCATCCTCACCCTCTGAGAGTCCATTCATTCAGAGCTCGTGGAGCGCCCCGTCTGAGGCCAGGAGGTGAATGAACGCAAGCCTGGGCTTCAAGTGGCCCAGCATTCGACACACGCATGGTCTTTCTATATGCCCACACAATCCAGAACTTTCCTAGAAAACCATGAGAGGGAGAAACTGGTAGTCCATAAAGAGACAGAGCCAAGTTTGGGGCTGTAGATTTCCTCCAAAACACTCTGAGAAAGGCAGAAAACCCCAGGCCCTAAAGGGTGAGGTTCTAAGTCCTCTCCTTCCCCAAGATTCACAAAGCATTCCTAGTACAGAGGCCACGGGAGAGCAACCGTGAGACTTCTGAGCGTGAGTAGTTTCCTTGTCATTTTTAGCAAAACTGGACACCACCTGATGGGTGCCTCATTCAACTTAGCACCCTGCCTGCTCACACTGGCATCTGGTTCCCAGCCCCAGGAGCAGATGGAACCTGAGGGTGAACTTGAACGCACCTGTGGTGGTTGTGAACCCCACGCACCAGTTCTGAGGCCCCAGCCTGCATCAGAACCACCAGGAGGGTTTATTGAAACTCAAATCACAGGGCCTCGCTTTTGGAGTCTTTGAATTAACAGGTCTCTGGGAGGCCCAAGAATCTGCATTTCTTGGGGGTATTGGTCCAAAAGGTTCCACTTCGAGAACCACTTCACCAGTGATTTTTTTTTTCAACTAATGTGCCAGAAGAGGACCTTAGGTGTGCTGCAAAAACTTTTAAAGATTTTTAATTAAATTATTTTCAGAAACAGTTCAAGGCACAGTAAGGTTTTTTACTTTTTTTCTTTTCTTTTTTTTTTTTTTTTAAGTGTGCTGCCAAAGTCTGACTATGGTTTCAAGTGCGCTATGAGATAGAAAAGGCTGAAAAACACTGCCTTTCATCACTATTTGAATGCTGTTCCAACCACCTGAAGCAGGAGCTCTTCAGAACTCTTGTTGAATAAACAGTCATCAGAATCAGAATCTCAGGGTAGCAGGGAACTGAAAGTGTGTATTTTAAACAACTTTCCCAAGTGATCATGAAACACTGAAGTCAGAAAACCATTCCCGAAAGGATCGTCCCCTTTGACCTTGTTTGGTCAAAACAGGTTGCGTTGGAAAAGTTTGAGAAATTCTTGCTAACAGGAGAGCGGAGAGCAGAGCTGAGCTGTTATGAGGCCTGAGGCCAGAAGAAAACTGGATTTACAAATCTGCAAGAATCCAGAGGTGGAGCCCTCAGGGGAAAGGGTGGCAGTGCAATCAGTTCCTGACCTAAGGGGGCCCAGAACCCTTCCTCCGTCCCCTGTCCTATCGGGACAAGCCCTTCTGTGTCCGCAGGGGCAGCTGCAGGGCAGCAGGTGCCCACTACCTCTCTCTCCTCCGCAGGCCTAGGAAGCCTGAGACTCCCACCCACAGAGACCAAAGCCACAAAGCACAGTCTCTCTGGAAAGATCCATATCAAGACCCCTCACCTCCCGCAAATCTCTGTTTGGCCAGACAGAGGCCCCATTGAATATTCCTTTAGTTTGTACCAATGATGGCCTCTCCCTCTAACTTGCTAACATCCTCTCATTGCCCCTGATGTTTCTCTATCCAAGCTGGCAAGGACTGGGCTTCCACCTCTCTCTAGGCCCTAGAACACCTACTAAAAGCTAGTGGGCACCTGGTACGTGCCTTTCACGGGACTGCGTTAGCATTAGGAGAGAATCCACTGCACCCCCATCCCCCACTCGGCAGGGAGGTAAGAGATAGTTCCAGTCCCGACTCAACCTGTTTATCAGTCTCCCCAGGGCAGGATGTGGAGAACACAGCCCTGCTCCCAGCCCAGGTTCTACTTTGCTTTCTCTGTGACGCGCGACCTGCAGGTGCATCTCGGATGGAGTGATAGAATTTGCAGCAGACAGGATTTCATTCTCACAGAAATGGAAATGCAGCTAACACTTCATCAGTGTTATCACGTGACGTGTGTATGTTTTTCAAAAGTGTGTCTTAGACAAGAGGAAACGTACAGGTTCTTTTTGTTTGTTTGTTTTTAATTGAGACAGAGTCTCACTCTGTTGCCCTGGGTAGAGTGCTGTAGCATCACAGCTCACAGCAACCTCAAACTCTTGGGCTTAAGTATTCTCTTGCCTCAGCCTCCCAAGTAGCTGGGACTTCAGGCGCTGGCCACAATACCCGGCTATTATTTTGTTGCAGTCGTCACTGTTTAGCTGGCCCAGGCAGAGTTCGAACCCGCCAGCCTCATTGCATGTGGCCAGCGCTGTAACCCCTGTGCAACAGGTGCCGAGCCAGATCTTCCAGGTGTCAACATGAGCTATTCCTTTATCTCAGTCTCTTCCTCTAAGATGTGAAGGAAGAAAAGCTCAGCCCTGGCCCGGGAAGTTGAGTTAACTGGAGGAGCATCTTACGTGGAGCTTTTCTTACAAAGAAAGAGGTACATAGTTTCCCGGGGCCTTTTACGTGTGCTCTCCTGTGAATTGGACAAATCATCAGCACAGCAGCCTCCAAAACAGCCCCAATAAACCAGCTTCCATGAGCAAGCACCACAGACTCCTTAGACATGGGGGAGGAATCGAATTTTCTCCTGAGCTGAGAGAGCTGAAGTGCCTGGCCCTCACCAGACTAAGATGTGGCCTGTGTGCCAGGTGACTCAGCGGGAAGCCCTTGGGTAGTAACAGCTGATCCCTGTGCTGCTCCAAGCACCTGGTCCTCAAACCCTTTCCAGGCGCTGTCATATAATCCGTGCAGTTCCTACCTTATAGAATTGCCACCACCATTACACATAAAAGAGCTGTGGTTTAGAGAGATTTAAAACAATTACAAAGGGGGAAAAAAATAACTTGTCCAAAGTCACAAGATCAATAAACAGCTGAGCACGGCCAGAACTCAAATCTGACACCAAACCCACACCCTTAACTTCTTCTATGCTCTTGTCCAGTCACCTAGAAGGGACGTCTCAGGCCCCAAAGCCAACACCAACCTCTAGCAGATTTTTTTTTTTTTTTTTTAATTTTGCAGTTTTTGGCCAGGGCTGGGTTTGAACCCACCAACTCCAGTATATGGGCCCAGCGCCGCCCCAGATGGTTTTTTTATTCTTCATCAGTCATGTTTTCCCTTTTTGCAGAAATGCATTGTGCCTTATAAAATTTTGATTTAAGGACACAGGATATAATCCAGGGTGGCCATAAAATGCATATACTATTTGAACTTCATGGCCACCCTGTATATCAAGTTATGTTACAAGGCAGAGAAAGGTAAAGAGATATATATATATATACAAACACACACTCAAGTGCCTCGACCTGGCCTTCTCAGTGGCATATATTATGGTGTGGATTTTAACATGCAGTTTTTTATATAGGAGAGTTATTATAGCACACGAGGGAAGTGACGTTTCCCTTTGGTGTCACGAAGCAGGAGAATCTCATCCCTTCCCTGTTAGCCATCATGAATTGTAACTGATGCTTGTTATGAAAAAGCGCCTAGAAATTGGGTCAGAGCTAAGACTCATTTCAAGTACCCTGTCCAAATGTCCATTCTGAGGGGTGGCATCACTGGGGCTCTTCCTGATCAGCCTCCCCACTCGACTGTGAGGCTGACAACCGCCATGTGGGTTTGGCTGAGGGTCCCTGTAGCCTCTATGTTTGAAGTGGGCTCCATGACGCCAGCTTGGACAACGGGGCCAGAGTTGCCTCCTATCTCCCATCTATATTTCCAGCCCTCCACTTACCCCACCTTATCCTCACAGGGTTTAACTCCAACCAGATCTTTCAATAAGGTTGTCGGAGGGAGTCTTGTGCCCTCATAAATGCTTAATTAGTCCCATTACATTTGCAAGCCAGGCTTTCATCCTAAGAAGTCCAGAAAGATATTTTATCTTAAATAAGCCCAGGCACTGAATATTGATTTGGTGGATCTCTGAAAAACAGGTAGCAAAGCAGGGTGTAAAAAGTCCATTTGGGGGGGGGGGGTAGCGAGCAACTGCGCCCCGCCTGCAGGTTCTTAAACAGCAGCAGTAACAACCAAGTGTGTGCAAGGCCGTACTCTGGGCAGCATCTGGGGTGACTTCAATCAGGGGATAAGACTGCTTGGTTCTCCCCCCTCTCCCCCAGAATCCCTGACAATAAAAACATCTTAAACCTACAAAAGGCTGTGTTCTTCCTTCAGGGACAGAAGGACAAGGAGGGTAGAGGTTGAGCTCTCTCTTTCCCAGCTTGGGAGGGTAATAAGGGGTGAATAGGGGAATCTGCCCGCACCTGCTCTATCTCAGAGTCACTCCCTACCCCCTCAAACAGACAAACTAGCCAGGCATTGGGGCAGGCACCTGTAGTCCCAACTACTCAGGAGGCTGAGGCAAGGGAATCACTCGAGTCCAAGAGTTTGAAGTTGCTGTGAGCTGTGATGCCACAGCACTCTACCCAGGGCAATAAAGTGAGACTCTGCCTCTAAAAAAAAAAGTGAAATTAGGACGTATGTCAACCAGCCCCCACAATTCAGGCTGGTTAACAGGATCATCAATAACCTTGTACTTCCAAAAGAAAAGTTTATACCTACCGTATATACTCGAGTATAAGCCGAGTTTTTTCCGGCACAAACCCGAACTCAGCACAAATTTTGTGCCGGAAAAACTCAGCTTATACTCGAGTATATACAGTAAATGCCACCCAGATGCAACAGAACTCGTGGGACAAGAAAGATCGCACCTGTACTGAGACAGTGGACTTCATCTGTCTGCAGGTCACAGGAAGAGCCAGGAGAAGAGGTGAACTCACAAGCTTTACTACCTTTGTAAGAGAAAGCACCCTAAGGAATTGCCTTGTGCTTCCTCTCTTTTATCTTATAAAACGTGTTTTTTTGTTTCTTTTGTTTTTGAGACAGAGCCTCAAGCTGTCACCCTCGGTAGAGTGCTGTGGCATCAAAGCTCACAGCAACCTCCAGCTCCTGGGTTCAAGCGAGTCTCCTGCCTCTGCCTCCCAAGTAGCTGGGACTCCAGGCACCTGCCACCATGCCCAGCTATATTTTGGTTGCAGCTGTCATTGTTGTTTGGCGGGCCCAGGCTGGATTCCAACCCGCCAGCTCAGGTGTATGTGGCTGGTGCCTTAGCCGTTTGAGCCACAGGCGCTGAGCCTATAAAACGTATTTATGTCACGTCCTCCTCCAGCCCAAGGACGCTCTTAGCACCTCTGCCACGGTGCTGTCTGGGCCAAGTGTGGGTCCTGTAACTGTAGATTTCTACCCACACACTCACAACTTTTGCAGCTCAGCATCCCAGCTCAGGCCTGCTCTCCCATTTGAGAAGTTAATGACCCTTGAACGTGACGTTCAGGCCCCACAATTCTACAGCCTACCAGGGACAGGACAATAACAAAAGCTTACTCCTCAGCTCTGCCAGTCTCATTTCTCAGTGATCAATGCTTTCCCAAGAACAGCCATTCAGTCTCAGCCGGCTGCCTTCTGGCCTCGACACGGCTCCAGGGTTCTATTCCCAAGTGCCAGTGACCACAAAGGAACTTTTGTTTCAATTGGGGACAACCAGGGTGGCATCACCTGATAAACGGGATTTTTAACGAACACTTAGTACTCAGGGGAATGAGCTATCTTCAGCTGGAACTTTCACGGCCAAAAGGTCCTCCAGGCCAATGAAGCTAAGCCTTGGCCAGCAGCAATAAGCTTTGTGCACAAAAGCTGTACTTCTCCAAAGCCCCCTAACTTTCTCATGACCCTTCTTATTACCTCAAAAGGAAAGTGGCTGGTCCTTCCCTCTACAGCAGACAAGAAAGTCTAAATCACAAGACAATAAGTTGACACTGCCTGTTTTCCACGGGCAGCCCCGCTTTCTGCATAACCCTGGTTAGAGGCTCCTTGATGGACCTAAAATTAAACTACATCTTCAGTATAAAACAAAACCCAAATATTCTGTTTCAAGCAGAAAAATTGACTGCTGCAATGTAGCTGGAGCTTTCTTTAAATTATTAAGTTTCCACAGGCCAGTAGAGACCAACCCCTCCCTGCCTTGCCTTCCCTTCTGTTTCTAAAATCGCGAATCCATACGGTGAATGTGAGTTGTGCACCAGGATGGCCGGCTTCAGACTGCAGCAGTTCTCAGAGAATCAACTCCAGGATAAACACATGCTCTTCTTTCTTCTCTGTGGACCATACAATCTCATAACTTGACCCATGGGCAAGCAGAGGCATCATTCAAGCCAAAAAATGTTACAGTTAGAGAAGTTACTCTCAAGCCCGTCCAGAAACATCTCACTGGGAGACAGAACTTTCACCAGAACCTAGCCTGGAAGTTACCCAACTCCCCTGGCCTTGTGTTTTCCAGAAAAGCTTTTGAAACTGGGAAAGGATAGCAAAGGTCGGTTTCTGGAAGGGCTACTGGACACAGGGATAATGCCAGTGGCTCCAGACAGGTCATTAGAATCTCCTTCTGGATGAGAGGGCCTGAGCCTCTGTTCTAAGGGTGGAGAGATGGCATAGCACCAGCCTAGGTCATTCCAAGACACATCCCACAGCGTGTAGCCCTCAGAAGACTATGCCCTTAATCCCGCCACTCCTTCTGCCATCCCTGAACCCACAGCTCTGGGCAGGGGTCTTCTCTGCTGGCCCCTGATAGCTAGACACTGATTTAGGCTCTAGACTCCACCTTGCCAACCCCCTGACACAGTTGCTAAAGGCCTTTCCCCCAGGGCAACTCAACCCCATTGCGGGGAGACACAAATGTGCTTTCCGGGGGCTGGGCGCGGTGGCTCACGCCTGTAATCCCAGCACTCTGGAAGGCCAAGGCAGATGGATTGCCTGAGCTCACAAGTTCAAGACCAGTCTGAGCAAGAGTGAGACCTCATCTCTAAAAATAGCTAAGCGTTGTAGTGACACCTGTAGTCCCAGCTACTCAGAAGACTGACACGAGGGAATCACTTGAACCCAAGAGTTTGAGGTTGCTGTGAGCTGTGACACCACGCACTCTACCGAGGGCGACATAATAAGAATCTGTCTCAAAAAACAACAACAACAACAAAACTGTGCTTCCCACTGGGGCCCTGCGCCTGAGGGGTGCCTTGTGGCAGTAAGAAGGTTTATTTTCTTGATGGAAATAACCTCTCTGGGGAACTCCAGGTGCAAAAACACTTTCCATCAAAGTTTTAGCCACTAACCAAGGACAGGGATACCACGTCAAAGAGGTGGAAACAACCAGGTGTGGTGGCTCATGCCTGGTATCCCAGGACCCTGGGAGGCCGAGCAGGCGGATAGCTTGAGCTCAGGAATTTTAGACCAGGCTGAGCAAGAGTGAGACCCCATCTCTAAAAAGTAACCGGGTGTTGTGGCAGGTGCCTGTAGTCCCACCTACTTGGGAGGCTGAGGAAAGGGTATCCCTTAAGCACTTCCACACACATGGAAGCCAGAAGAACAAGGTGTGGTCAGCCAGGGAACCTGGGCCGGCCTGGCCACTCCAGACAACAGCATCTGGCCAGCATGAGCTAAACCCAGCCTTCCTGCCAAGTGACACTCTCCCACACAAGCCGGCATCATCATCCGCTTGCCCATTTCAGGGGCCACACATTTCTCCCTCCAGCCTTGAGATTTGCTGGTACATTTCTCTTTTAGGGAATGAATATGGTGAACAGGCGGGGCAGGAGAAAGGCTATAAAACATTTGGAAATACGATGGACATCCTCAGAAATAAAGGAAATAAACTCTTACAATACAGGAAATCTACTATGATGGTAGGCTCAAAAATGACCCCCCCAAAAATACCCACATCCTAGTCCCTGGAACTGGTAAATGTTACACAATTGGGGCAGGGTCTCTGTGGTGGTGACTAAGTTAAGACTCTGGTGATAGCGGGGTGACCCTGGATTGTCATCTGGGTGCTAAACACCATCACGAATATCCCCGAGAGAGACAAGGGGGAGCTCACAGACAAAAGAGAAGGAGGGATGGCGCCGTGGAGGCACAATTGTAACCAGGGGAGGAAATGCAGCCCCCGTTGAGATTCTGCTTCCAATCCAGTGGTTTCTGGCCTCCAGACAGTGAGAGAATAGATTTCTGTTGTTTTGAGCCCCAAAGGTTGTGGCGATTTGTTATAACAGACATAGGAAACTAAGGCATCCACAAAGCAAACAAAAGCAAAAACCAGAGTGATCGCACACGCTAAATACAGCATTGGCTGTTTAGAGGCATTTGCTGATCTTGTAAAGCAGATGCTGGAGTTTTGTGGCCACAGGAGGTGGATGACAAGGTTATACGACGACGGAGGGGGGCCAGAACTACAGCACGCTCCCCACACATACACTCACGAGCTATCTCAGAGGACACAGCGTCATGGGGACAGGAGGGAGTTAGAGACAGGTGCTGCACACGGGCAAAGAGAGACAGTGCCTGTCTGCCTCAGTCTGCGTCCTGAGTCAGGGGATCTGAGTGTGAGTTCCCTTAATCACTCATGACCCCTAAGCCTAAGCCTGACCTCAAATGAGTTGGGATTCAAATTCATAGAAATCCCCAGCCAAGAAATTAACTTTATCTAGGGTAATGCTATCTCACTGATAAAAACCCCAGAATGATCTCAAAATCCAAATTTACAAAGTACATGAGACACCAACTCAGACATGAGTCAACAAAAGAAAGCAGAAGCATTGTATCCAGGAACACCAGAAATGGATTATAAAACTCCTTTATAAGATAATTATGATTTTAAATGGTTAAATTAGAGATAAGAGCAAGAGATACAAAAGATTAAAAAAGAAAAAACCTGAAAGATTTGAAAACCACTCAATTAGAACTCCTAGAGGTGAAAAAAAGACATTAAATGAAAAATGGATGGTCTGAATTCAACCAAGGATGAGACACAGCTAGAAAGAAAATTAATGAAGCAGAAGATGGTTTTTTAAAGTCATTATCCCAAAAGCAGCAAAGAGACAAAAATGGAGAATTAAGAAAAAGAATTCAGACTGAGAAGTCCAGTGGAGGTCATAAAGGAATTACTAAAGGTGGGAAGAGAACAAACAGAAAAGAATCATTTTCCATGGGGAAAGGGCCAAGGAAGGGGAAGGGAGGGGGGAGGTTTTGTTGGAGGGAGGGTAATGGGTGGGGCCACATCTATGGTGCATCTTAGAATGGGTACAGGGGATTGCACTAATGTACACAGCTATGATTTAACAATAAAAAAAAAAAATGAATATAAAAAAAAAGAAAAAAAAAAAAGAATCATTTTCCAAAGAAATAAGGAGTTGAGCTTTTTTCAAAACTGAGACACAGGTCTGAGAAGCACAAACCCCAAATAGCAAACATAAAATTAGATCTGCCCCTAGACACATCGTAGTGAACCGACAGAGCTTCGAGGAAAAAGATTTGAAAAGCAAATCCATAGCAAAGTCAGATCCCATACAGAGCCCTGGCCCCAAGGTCAACAGAGGCCGACAGCAACAACAGAAGCTAAAAGACAGAGGGCTATCTCACCTCAGTGCCGAGAGGAAATAACTCAGCTTAGAAATCTACGTCCAGCTGATCTCACTCAACAACAGTGGTCAAAATAAAACTAAAAATACTGGGGATCCAGCCGTGAGGGCTTTGCTGCATCTGGCCCTGGCCTCCACTTGTACGCTGACCCAAACCCTCTGTGATCACCTCACCTGTGACTGGCCTGGTCCCTCGAATCCAACTTTTCAACTTGGGCGTTCTCCAATATTCTCTCCCTAACAAGCTACGGGGGTATTTCTTTGGGGGGGTTAGGGAGGAGATGTGAGGGCTTTTCTTCCTGAGATGCTATTCTCTTTCACCTGTCTGGGCACCGGCCACTTCCTTCTGTGCTAAGGTGGCTGCAGGAGGCAGCCCATTGACTCCCTCCCTCTGGCTAATCCTACCTCTAGTCCAGAGTTTTTCAACCTTTGTAATCTCATGGTGCACTTGAACCTACAGGTAACTTCCACGGCACGCTTAAATTATGTTGAGCAAACAAAAAAGAGGAAAGCATTGAATTTCCTCTGAAAATAATTTAATAAATGATCTTTAAATGTTTCAGTGGCACACCAGAAGTCACGGTGCTAGTCGCTCTCCCCAGCCCTTTGAGGACTGCCTTGTGCGAAGGGCTGATCTGGGTGCAGGCCCTGCCTCCATTTCCAGACAGACCTTTCTGTGCTTCCTGGCAGGCTCTGAGGGGTGCCTCCACCTCTCTTCTGACAAAGGGACAGGAGCTTTCGCCTCTTCCTGGTTCCTATTGTGCTCCTAACTGGGGCTGCAGTCACCAGAGCCTCAGAGGGACCCTCACCCATGCACATTCCTTGTTAGATTCACTTCTCATCGCCAGCCTTCCAGGTCCCCGGGAGCCTTCCCTGCTCAGAGCAGCTCCAGATCCCCGCTGCACTCTCCTGAGCCTGGCTGCCCTTGTTCAGCTCAGCTGTCCTCGAGGTCCCTGGCAGGGATGAAAACACTCTCCTCTCTCCTTTTGTTTACACCTCTTCCCAAGCCAGTTCTTTCCTGAAGTGGCCTGACTTCTGCTCAGGATAGGTAACGGATCATGACTTCAAGGAGATCAAAACGAAGATTTTAAGTTTCAGAAGTCCTGAAATGTGAGCAGAGCCGGGTCTGGCCCCTCTGCTGCCACCATGGCTTTGTTTAGGTGGGAGCCGTCTGGACTGACCCTCCCTTTGAGGCCAGGGTTGAGCGGCCCTCCCGGCCACTAGACTCTGCAGATTAAAACAAAAAGTGAACGCAGACGCGAGAGCGCATAGCTGATGTAAAGGGCGGGTGTAAAAGCTCCAACTCTGCATCTCTTCCGTCTCCCTTCTTCCTCATATCCTTAGAAAGATAGATGAGATCTGACTCAGCCAAAGGAACGGAGGTCTGAAAGAAAGATGTGGCCTAAGAACCTAAAATAAATCAGAAATGGGTCATTCATCGAGGTGTAAATGTCACCAAAGAGGTGAGGGAGGTAGAAATCCCAGCCCATCACCATACAGTATTTTTTTTTTAATTTCTTTATTTTTTATTGTTGGGGATTCATTGAGGGTACAATAAACCAGGTTATACTGATTGCATTTTTAGGTAAAGTCCCTCTTACAATTGTGTCTTGCGCCCAAAAGGTGTGGCACACACCAAAGCCCCACTCCCCTCCCTCCTTCCCTCTCTTTGCTCTTCCTTTCTGATTTCATTTCTTTTTTTTTTTTTTTTTTTAAGCAGGAACTCAACTTTGCAGCTGCTTATATAGAGCGTG
>CAUYPK010034062.1:0-79796 GCA_963574355.1 Loris lydekkerianus
AAAAAAAAAAAAAACACTGACCACACCGGTGTATCAAACGCCTTCGCGGCCGGCCCAAAAGTCTGCTTGTGCCTGGTAAAAACCCACGTAGGCAAAAAAAAAAAAAAAAAAAAAAAAAAAAAAAACTGCAAAAAAAAAAGAAAAGTAAGTCCTAAATCAATGGAAAGGTATCTCATGTCTATGGACCTGCAGACTTACTACTGTCACAGTGAAAGCATTATAGAAAGTTATCTACAGATTTGCTGCATTTCCCATCAAGATCTCAATGACTTTTTTTTTTTGCAGAAATAGGAAAATCTGGAAGATTCATATTGTTCTTGAAGGAGCTCAATGGGCCAAAACAAACTTGAAAAAGAGCAACTAAGTTGGAGGACTTATACTTTCTGATTTCAAAACATACTGTGAAGCTATAGTGATCCAAACAATGTGGTCGTGGCATAAAGAAAGACTCATAGATCAATAGAATACAGAACCCAGAAATAAATACTCCTGTATACAGTCAAATGACCTTTAACAGAACCCAAATAACCCCCCATATATGGTCAAATGACCTTTAACAAGAAGACCAGGACCATTCAATAAGGAAAGGGTAGTCTTGTTAACCAGTAAGGGTGGAACAACCGGCTAACGGCAAGCAAAAGAATGATGAGGGACCCAGGCCTTACGTCATATAAAAAAATTAAAAACGGGGCGGAGTCTGTGGCTCAGTGAGTAGGGCACTAGCCCCATATACTGAGGGTGGCAGGTTCCAACCTGGCCCCAGCCAAATTGCAACAAAAAAATAGCTGGGTGTTGTGGCAGGCACCTGTAGTCCCAGCTGCTTAACAAGAGAATCGCCTAAGCCTAAGAAGTTGGAAGTTGCTGTGAGCTGTGATGCCACAGCACTCTACCAAGGGCAATAAAGTGAGACTGTCTCTGAAAAAAAAAAAAAAAATAAAAAATTAAAAATGTATTAAAGAACTAAACATACATCTAAAATAAGACTCTTAGAAGAAAATAAATGGAAAAATCTTTATGACACTGGACTTAGCCATGATATCTTAGATAAATACAAAAACCACAGGTAACACTTAGCCAAGTGGGGTGGGAGGATCGCTTGCACCCAGGAGTTTGAGGCCTCAGTGAGCTATGAGGACACCATGGCGTTCCAGCCTGGGTGACCCAGAGAGAACCCATCTCTATGAAAAAAAAATTAAAAGCACAGGCAACAAAAGAAAAAATAAAAAGAACTGCATCAAAATTTACAATGTTAGGCTGGGTGTGGTGGTTCACACCTGTACTCAGAAATTAGAGACCTGCCTAAGTGAGAGTGAGATCCCGTCTCTAAAAATAGCCAGGCATTGTGGCGGGTGCCTGTAGTCCCAGCTACTCAGGAGGCTGAAGCAAGAGAATTGCTTAAGCCCAAGAGCTTGAGGTTGCTGTGAACTATGGTGCCACGGCTCTCTACCAAAGGTGACAAAGTGAGACTCTGTCTCAAAAAAAAAAAAAAAAGTCAACATTTCTAATCATTAGGGACGTGCACATTAAAACCACAATGAAACATTAAGTTACACTCCTTAGGATGGCTACTTTTTTTTTCCAAAACCAATAGTTAGATGCCTTGATGTAAGTGACTATGCTTTAACTGCATGTGTGTTGTCAGGCTCAAGGCCGAGGATGTCTACTCTTTAAAAAAAAAGTGTTAGAAAAGATACAAACTGTTAACCCTTGTGTGCTGTTGCTGGGAATGTAAGATGGTGCAGGTACCATACAAAGCAGTAAGTTCCTCAAAAAATTAAAAATAGAATTACCATATGGTCCAGCAATCCCAAAATACGGGGTATATATCCCCAAAAATTGAAATCACAGTCTCAAAGACATTATCGGTACCACCGTGTTCACAGCCGCATAATTTACAATAGCCAGAAAAGGAGACCAACCCATGTGTCCATTGGAGGATCAATGGATAAATAAAATGTGATACAGACATACATACAATGGAATATTATCCAGACTTATAAAAGAATGGAATTCTGACACATGCCACAACATGGGTGAATCTTTTTTTTTTTTTTTTTTTGAGACAGAGCCTGAAGCTGTCACCCTGGGTAGAGTGCCGTGGCATCACAGCTCACAGCAACCTCAAGCTCCTGGGCTCAAGCAATCCTCCTGCCTCTGCCCCCCAAGTAGCTGGGACTACAGGTGCCCACCACAACGCCCGGCTATTTTTTGGTTGCAGTCGTCATTGTTCCTGGGCTGGATTCGAACCCACCAGTTCAGATGTATGTGGCTGGCGCCTTAGCCGCTTGAGCCACAAGCACCAAGCCGACATGGGTGAATCTTGAAGACATTAGCCAAGTGAAATAAGCTAGCCACAAAAAGTCACACTGTGAGATGCCATTTATATGAGGCCTCTGGAATAGTCAAATAATTGGAAAAAGCCAAAAAGTAGAAGGAGCTGGGGGTGGGGGAAATGGGGAGTTGTTTAGTGGGTAGAGTTTTGTTCATCTTCTTTTTTTTTTTTTTTGCAGTTTTTGGCCGGGGCTGGGTTTGAACGCACCACCTCCAGCACATGGGGCCGGCGCCTTACTCCTTTGAGCCACAGGCGCTGCCCTCGTTCATCTTTATAAGAAGAAAAAGTTCTACCTGGTTCTTTGAACCCTCAATGAATCCCCAACAATAAAAAAGAAAAAAGAGAAAAAGTTCTAGAGATTGGTTGCATGGTATCACAAACAGACTTGACAGTACTGAACTGTACACTTGAAAATGATTAAGATGGTAAATTTTGTTATGCATATTCTATCAAAATTAAAAATCAAAATTAAATAGAGGGCCCCTCCCATGTAACAAGCCAAAAATTACATAGTACCCCTCTGTAAATTTCTTTTTTTATTTGTAGAGATAGGGGTCACCCAGGCTAGTCTCAAACTTCTGGCCTCAAGCACTTCTCCCATCTCAGCATCCCAAAGTGCTCCAAAGTGCTGGGATTACACATATGAGCCATAGTGTCCAGTCAGAAATTATATAGCACCCCTTTAAATAAATAGTAGAACAGGCTTCATGCCCGTAGCTCAGTGGGTAGGGCGCCAGCCACATACACGGAGGCCAGAGGGTTCGAACCAGGCCCAGGTCTGCTAAACAACAATGAGAACTGCAACTAAAAAATAGCCAGGCGTTGTGACAGGCGCCTGTAATCCCAGCTACTTGGAAGGCTGAGGCAAGAGAATCGCTTAAGCCCAAGAGTTTGAGGTTGCTGTGAGCTTTGATGCCACAGCACTCTACCCAGGGTGATGAAGTGAGACTCTGTCTCATAAAAATAAAAATAAATAATAAAAAATAGATCAAAGATAAAAATTTAAGAATGAAGAGTTGGCTACTTAAAAACAGTGAAAAAAATAAATGACCACTATACATATATAGATATAGATAGACAGATAGACAGACAGATAGATAGATACAGGGGCGGGAGTAGAGAGAGAGAAAGAGAGGGAGAGAGAGAGAGGGAGAGAGAATGAGAATAGGTTACAGTCAAAGTTGTACAGAGGTAAATTCATAGCTTTAAAGTCCCCAAACCAAAATTCCCACTGAAATGACCAACAAGATATGGGAATTAGGGAACAAAAACTGCACCTATTACTGACTACCTACCACATACTAGAAGCGGAGGTTTTTGTTTTTTTTTGAGACAGAGCCTCAAGCTGTCGCCCTGGGTAGAGCGCTGTAGCATCACAGCTCACAGCAACCTCCAACTCCTGGGCTCAAGCGATTTTCTTGCCTCAACCTCTCAAGTAGCTGGGACTTCAGGAGCCCACCACAACGCCCAGCTATTTTTTGGTTGTAGTTATCATTGTTGTTTGGAAGGCCCAAGCTGGATTTGAACCCACCACCTCTGGTATATGTGGCTGGCGCCTTAGCCACTTGAGCTACAGGTGCTGAGCCTAGAAACAGAGATTTTTAATAGATACTGTTCAGACGGGACAGAACTAAAAGAAGGTACAGAAAATTAACTTGTAAGCCCAGGATCACACTGCACACAAGTTTCCTGTTGTGCAGTCCACTACTCAGGCCTCTGCCTCGGTAAGGAAGATTATAAAACGCTAAACCTTCCCCTGCTGCCACATCTGACTGAAGGTCAGAGTAGGAGAGAAAGAGACTGCGTGGGCCACTGCTGGGTTACAGGTCAGGGTTGGGTGGCAGCCACACAGCACCTGACACATTCAGATGCTCAAGTTGTTCCAGCTGCACACAGATAGCAAGGAGTACCAGAGAACAGAGCCTCGGCCAGCAGAGCACTGCAGCTCCCATGCCCAGGCCAGCCCTAGGAACCAGGCTTGTGCACTATATTACGACAATTTTTGTGAGAAGGACTACCTTGGGGGTCCAGAGGCTCAAGAGGTGCTGCCTTGGTAGGGGCACCTCACCTCTGCTTCTAGAATGGGCCATCCAGGCATTCTGTAGAGTGCAAGTTGGGTGCAGACAAGGAGTAAGGATTACGGTGTCCAGGGACTAAGGAGGCTCAAGGGGGAGTGGGGATGTGGAAACAGATAAATATTTGATGAATGAGAGGGTAATACAACCAGGCCCAGTGCAGGAGCTGCTCTGGCCCTGGCAGAAGCAGCCTCCCCAGCAGCACGGGAGGGGACAGGGGACACTGTTCCACTCCCACACAGAACTGCTACCCTTCCTCCCCAAACATACTGTCCTCAGACCTAGGGTCTGGCTAAGGTTCACTCCTCCTGCCCTACCAGATGGTAGTGGCTCTGGGAAGTTGTCACCGTTGGTGGAAGTGCAAAGGTTCTGAGTGCTCAGAGCAGGGCAGGTGAGGTCAGGGTTGGGGAACAAGTCATAGGACCCTGCCAGCCTAGGTGCTAGCCTTGAAGGCTTGCAGCCCAGGGCTCCAGGCACAAGGCCGTCTGCCTAGCTCACAAAGTCACACATGGCCTCCTTACTCACACCACACCCTGGGCCTACCCAGTCCCACCCCCAGCAATACTAAGTTTCTGGAAACCCCCGGCTCTATAAAGGCAGAAGTGTGTGAGCACACAGGCTTAATTTAAAATTAACTAATGCCTCAGGTTTGGCAAATAAATGTCTGGACTTAATTCTTCAAACACAAATACTGAATTAGTCTTGTCACCAACAATAGCTCCCTGCAAATGCCAGAGAAATGTCACCTGAAAGACTAGAAAGGGAAGGAGTGTTTGCCTGGGGTTGGGCTGGCAGCGAGGCCCGCTCTGCTCACTGTACCTCAGTTTCCTCACATGTAAGACATTCCCCTTCCACTGCGAGGAAGATGGTTTTGACCTCACCCAAGTCCCCAGCCCCAACCAGGTGTGGGCCTGTGGTAGGCAGGACAATGGGCAGGGGAGACCAGGCTGAGAAGAGGTGGGCCCAAGTGGAGACCTGGACGTGAACCTGTCCTCTCAGAGCCCCAGATAGGTTGCCACCCTCCTGGCAGGCAACTGAGCGCCCATCCTCCCCAGGCAGGAAGAAACAGGTGAGGTTTGTAGCCTGTGCCCTTTGACTGGGAACCCCAGAGTCCACAGCCTGCCCACCCCAGCAACACCAGTTCCCCTCAGAAAGTGCTGTGTGTGGCTGGGGTGCTTACAACACGTGGGCAGCTTTCTCCTCCTTCCCTCCCTGTCCCTAGCCACTTCCACCTCCCTCTACGCCTTACCCACTCAACTCCTCCTGAGCCCCACACTCCCTGCATCCCACACCTCCCTGTCCCCTGCCCCTCCTTGTGACTACACCACCCCATGCTATCAGGCCTTCTGGACAGGGTCCTAGAGCCCCAGTTCACCTGTGGCAGGCAGACTGGGTGGCCCACGGCATGTTCCAAGGGGCAGAGCTGACCCCTCAGCAGACCTCTGGAGCCTCAGAATATGGGTGTGTGGGGGATGCAGGGCCTGCAGCTGTGTGCACAGGAGGCTCAGCTCGGAAGTGGCTGCTCTCACTACCAGGGCACCCCAGCACCCCTCAATGCAGGTCCACAGGACCCAGTGCCTCACTGGCAGGGGGGCTGCCAGGCCTCCCACTCCCTTGGGGACTAGGCTGGAGGCTGAAGTGCACAGATAGGATATGTGGAGTGCAGAAGCTGAGAGGGGAGCCCCAGCACCAGCTCTGCACGGCACCCATAGCAGGCTTGGTGGGGACCAGCCAGGGCCCAGGATGTCCCAGGTCCTTTTTTTTGAGACAGAGCCTCAAGCTGTTGCCCTGGGTAGAGTGCTGTGACATACCAGCTCACAGCAACCTCAAACTCCTGGGCTCAAGTAAGTCTCCTGTCTCCGCCTCCCAAGTAGCTGGGACTACAGGTGCCCACCACAACGCCCGGCTATTTTTTTGGTTGCAGCCGTCATTGTTGTTTGGCGGACCTGGGCTGGATTTAAACACGCCAGCTCAGGTGTATGTGGATGGAGCTTTCGCCGCTTGAGCTACAGGCGCCGAGCCTCCCAGGTCCTTTAACACAAAACCAGGAATGGTGTCACCTCACACGCATGCCTGTGAGGGGGCTGGGCTCCCTGGCACCTTACAGGTGTGGCTCCCTGGGCTGTCTGCCTTCCCAGTGGGGCTCTGTCCTCTGGGTAGATTCGTGGGTGGGCTTTGTCTGTGGAAGGTGGGCCTAGGTGTCCCTGGGGAGAGGACCTATGATGAGGCCCCCTTCAAGGTACTCCCTCCCCCCAGGCTCGCTGTACGACCATCCCTACTAAGGCTCTGCCCTGCACATACACACACCCTGCCCTGCCAGACCTCAAGGCCAAGCTCAAATTGTTCAAAGACAGAAAAGTAGCTCTTGGCCCACAGTGGGGTATGTTTCTTGGGTGCCCAGTGAAAGGCAAGGCCCAGGGGCAGGGAGCCAGGCTGTTCCAAGGAGAGGCTTCTGATGGGGAGAAGGTGCCCACGGAGGGTGCCCACCCTGCTTTGTGGACAATAGGAAAGGGACAGGGCCAATGCCAGGATCACAGTGCAGGGCACACTGACAAACCACTGGGGTGGCGGTCACACCTGCTGACTGTGGACCTGTGTGTGGCAGGCAGGAGTTCTTAGTCCTCTTCCTTTTCTGCACTTCAACTGCTTTCATTTTCTATAAACAAGCACATATTGCTTATAAGAAACAAAGGCAAAATGGGGGCCACGGGCACCACAGTCTCTTGCCCCCATGCTCAGCCACTCAGCCTCTTGTGTACACCAGGGAACACTGGCACCTGGAGCCGAACCTGGCAGTAGGGTGTGGCCCTGACTCCAGGCCAGGGGCAGGTCATGGGTCCTCAGAGAAGGCAGAAGCTGCCTTGAGCCTTGTCCAGGCTGAGACCCCTACCCCTAAGCCATCCTGGAAGCCCCCAAAGCTCAGGCCTCAGTTTCCCAACCCATATGCTCAGTGCCAGTCCAGGAACTGTGGCTGGATCTGGACCTGCCTGGATGGGCTTTGGGCATGCCCCACGCCTCCCTCCAGGGCATGCACTGGCTGGAAGGGAGGACAGGGTTGGCAGCCATCTCTGCAGCATCATTATCTTGCAAAATGCAGAGGGCAGCGAGTACATTCAGATGGGTGAACGGCATGATTAGGGTTTCAGAGACAGTGAAAATATTTTGAAAAGAAAATGTTTAACTAAAGGCATATTAGAAATACTGAACTCACCACTGAAACATGCGGCCCGGGGCAAGACTAGGGGAGGGACAATGGGGCACAGGCCTTACCTCCCCCATCCTACACAGAGTAGCATCCTCACAGGCCTGCCCCTTCGCCTGCCTCTTCGCCTAGACTCCCCAAATCTGAGCTGCAAGGGGGCATTCCCGTAGGCCATCCCACCACACAGGACTCCCTAAGAATCGGGCTGTAATGGGGGCACCCAAGCCTGGGGGAAGGAAAGCCCCATACCTGGCCTGAGTCTAGAGAGGCTTCTGAATAGCCAGGGCTGACATCAGTTGAGGAGCAGTGGGAGACCCAGGGAGAGGCCAGAGAGGTAAGCCCAGGGCCAGGTGTTCTGGGGAGAATGGTGAGGCCGAGGCCAAGGCCAAGGCCAGGCAAGGCAACACAGGGAGAGGAATGCACCAAAACAGCCCCTATCATGGTGTGGCAGACACTGCCCAGGAGCCCTGAGGCAGAGATGGTTGGGGCAAGATGGCCAGGGCTCTTACCTGGTGGCCCTGGTGCTGCAGGCCTCTCCAGGCTGGCTGACCCTGTAGCACAGACCACGCCACTAGCCACTAGTCATCTTGATAAGACACAACATGGGAAAGGGAGCTGGCTGGCCTGAACCAGGCTCCTGGGCTCCAAGGGCAAGGGCTTGCAGGGAAGCCAGATCAGCCAACCATGGCCTGACCACCAGCCCCCAATGCTGGGAACACAACCAGGACATGTGTGAGCCCCTGGTCTGGAAGCACCTCTGACTTTGGTCACAAGGATGCATGGGGCCAGCTCAGCATACCACTGGAGGGGGACATTCCCATGTGAAAGTATAGGCGAGCCCTGGGGAGACCTGCTGCTCACTGTAGGGTGGCTCAGAGGCCCAGCCTTGGTCAGCACACAAACACCAGATGCCAGCAAAGAGTTCCATATTGCTATGGGGACTTCTTCTTTTTTTTTTTTTTTTCTTTTTTGGAGACAGAGTCTCACTCTGTCACCCTGGGTAGAGTGCCACGGCTCACAGCAACCTGAAACTCTTAGGCTCAAGTGATCTTCTTGTCTCAGCCTCCCAAGTACCTGGGGCTATCGGTAGAGTGCAATGGCATCACAGCCCCCAGCAACCTCTAACTCTTGGGCTTAAGCGATTCTCTTGCCTCAGCCTCCCAAGTAGCTGGGACTATAGGCTCCCACCACAACGCCCAGTTATTTTTTTGTTGCAGTTGTCATTGTTGTTTAGCTGGCTCGGTCTGGGTTCAAACCCGCCAGCCTCTGTGCATGTGGCCAGCGCCGTAACCACTGGCTGCACCAAGCCTACTTTTTCTATTTTTAGCAGAGTTAGGGTCTTGCTTTTGCTCAGGCTGGTCTGGAACTCCTAAGCTCAGGCTATCTACCCACCTCGGCCATCCCACCTGCTGGGATTAGAGGTATAAGCCACCATGCCCGGCCTACTATGGGGACTTCTAAGGGGCCCACTGCAGTGGGAACCAGGCCCTGTTTGGAGCAGATCCCCACTGGGAAGGCCAGCCTGAGAAATGCAGGGCCAGGTCATGGGAAGTGCCACAGAGGTCCTAGGAGGAAAAGACAGCGACCCAACCCACACCCATAGAAACACTCAAACAGGACAACTGGGGCTTCTGAAAACAAAGCCAAGGAGGCCCCCACCCTGGTCCAAACCCAAACCCAAGAACGTGAGGATGTCATGACATTTCCAACTTCTAGTGATAAGGTTACTAGCCCACCAGAGACTGTTCAAATGCCACTGTAAAAGCAAAGTTAAATCCTTGCCTCACGTTTATGTCAAAATACATACTAGATGGTGCAATGGTTTGAATGTGTCCCCCAAAGTTCACAGGCTAGAAACTTCATCCCCAATGCAACAATGCTGATAGGTGGGATTTTTAAGAAGTAATTAGGTCTCCAGGGCTCTGTCCTCGTAACTGCAGGAGTGGGTCTGTCATCTCAGAGCAGGATCCTGACACGAGGCTGAGCCCACTACTCCGTTCTCTCTCATGCTGGCTTGCCTTCTTTCCTCCTTTCCCACAGGGTGACAAAGAAGGCCCTCACAAGACAGGCCCCTTGATCTCAGACTCCCCAGCCTCCAGGCCTGTGAGAAATAAATCTTTGCTCTTTATAAATTACCCAATCTCAGGTGTTCTGATATAGCAGCACAAAAGGGACTAAGACAGATGGAATAGGTTCTGAGTGTACAAAACTTAAGTGGAAATATCCACTAGAAGAAAAAACAGGTGCATATTTATCTGTCTGCACGCTGAGGGATGAGTATACTCATGGCAATGAAATAACGCTAACAGTTTCACCACTAAATATGAAAAATTTCTGAACATCAAAACCATCATAAACAAAAATTAAAAGGCTGAGAAAAAATGTGCAGCAGGCAGAGAGATGAACAAAGAATTAATATCTTTAATTTATAAAGACTCACATCAATGGTGAAGAAACACATCAAAACCTCAAGAGGAGGGTGACCCAGTGTGGGAGTCAGACAGAAGACAGAGCCTTGCTCGTTGGCAGACAGACACGGACCTACAGTGAAGACCCAGCTTGTGCTGGTCTCCGGAAGGGGACACCAGTGCTGGCCCCACAGTGGTGAAGGTCAAGGCCCCTGTGTTCCCACCAGCTCCTCTCACTGGGCCTGGCATCTGTGTGTGTTGTCCCCTACCCTGCTGTCCAGCCCGTCCTATTCACCACCATCTTGCCATTCCACAGGTGGCTTTTCTCTGTGTCTCCTCAGCTGGGCTGGGGCTCCTCAGGATGGGGTTGGGCCTGATATGGCAGCAATTTCCAGGGGCTTGGCAAGCAGTGCTAAGTGGCCAGAGACAAGTGAGATGACCTTCAGCCCCTATCCCAACTCAGCCCCCGTGGCCTCTTACCCACCTCCCTCCTGGTGTGGGCAGGACCATGCCCCAGCCCAGCAGAGCAGGCAACCATAAGCCAGGGCTCAGATTCTGCTTCTCAACCTGTGAAACAGGGCCCAGCCCAGAGCAGAGGTGGCATGGAGGCCACCATCTACCCCTGTAGTGCCCTGGGCAGACATGAATAATCAATCACCACTCTCAGCTAGGCAAGACAGAGATAGGAGAAAGAAGAGGCAGAGAAAGAAACACCAAGAGGACAGAGAGAAATAGGGAGAAGACCAAGGGCTGGAGGGAGAAAACGGGACAGGAAAAGAGCAGAAGTGATGAGAGCTGCTTGACCTGGCACCGTTCTGCAAAGCAGAGCTGTCAATGAACATCTGTCTGACCAGGGCTCCTTGACATGTGGCCACCTATGAGGAGTTCAAGGGGGTAGGACAACCCCTCTGGCCACCTTGCTCCTGGGCACCATGTCACCTGTGCCATAAGCAATACCACATCCCTAGGCCTGGCCAACGCTGGCCAGCCTGCATGAACCTCTTCACTCCTCACCCAGAAGACCTCACATGGCTGAATGGTCCAAGCACCAAGCTGCCTGGCCAGATGCTAGTCCTCCCACACAGCCGCACAGCAGCAGACCCGGCTCCAACCAGGCTGGCCTAGCCAGCAGCTTCCCACGCCCGAGGTCCTGGGAACAGACAAGAAGCTGGCCACCCTGTCCCTCCCCTCTGTCCCACAGCCCTCAGCACAGGACACTCAGGCATCTGGAGGCCTGGGGGCTCCTGGGTCTGTGGCCATCGCCTTCCCCACAGCATGTGAGCACAGCACCAACTGGGCCAGGCCTGCACACTATGCTAAGTGTCGCTGAGAATCAATCACAGGGCTGGGGGCAGCCAAGCCTCCCACAGAAACAGTACTGGGTGCTATCGGCCAGGTTGAGGACTGGACTATGGTGCCGGAGAAATAAGTGCAAGCTGTCCCTGCCCTGCTGGGCAGCAGCCACCACAGCCAAACTCTGACAGATCGGCCTGTGAGCAGGACACACCTCTCTACCCTTCGGAGGGTCCTGGGGGACACAAGGGTCTCTTGGCCTCTCCCCCCCACCACACTTTCTAGGCACCACACCTCAGTCCCACTGGAGTTGGTGGCCATACTTAACAGATGAACCCCAAACACAACAGCACATTTGGCCCATGGCCGGGACCAGGACACAGACTGCTCAGTTACCAGTTATCTGCCCCATGACGGCAGAGCAGGGCAACTGTCACAGAGACCAGGAGGCCCACAAAACTAAAAGATTCGCCACCTGGCCAGAGTCTCAACCAGCAGTTCCTATCTTCCCAGGGTACCCAGGAGCATCCCAAAGCCAAGTGCTGGGCCAGGCGGGCGTGCCAACACCAGATTCTGTGGTGGCTGTCGTCCCAGCTGAGCAGTCCCAGTGGAGTTCCTAACCAGCACTGACTAGCAAACCTAGTTGGTCAGCCCTGCAACAGGCCCCTCCCTTAAGCTAGACATCAAATCTGGTGTCGCCACACTCACCCTATCCACCCCAGGAGCTGTGCCCACCTCAACAAGAGGCAGACCAGAAGCACATACTGCCTGGGGCTACAGTCCACCCTTGCCACCCCACCCACAAAGCCTACCAACACACTTTGCTGTCCTATATGGGAAGGGGATGTCCCCAGGTTCAGCCCAGGCCACTCACCTGTCTTGAGGGGAGATCAGCACATCCCAACGTCCATCCTACCGTCTCTGGCTCCTGCAGGAAGAGCAGAGGGCACAGCATGAGGCCAGCCTGGCTGAGTGAAGTCCCTTCTGGGTAAAGGCACACTGGTCCAGACTATGCCCCCCGCAGGAACACTGCCATCCCTGGCCCCAGGTCAACGTCAGACCCTGAGGCTCCCAACTCACAGCCATACATTCAAGTGCACTTTCTCGTCCCCGTGTGTACGGGCGGCAGCTCATGACAGGCGAGCATCCCTAACACTACTGACTGCCCTCCAAGACGGTGGACTGACAATGACCTTGTCTCTGTCCTGGAAGGTTGGGTATGTTTAGTCATGATAAATGGCATAGGAGCAAGGACTCTGACCTCAGGGGAGCCAGGCCCAAGGTCCTGGCTGGCCCACACAGCAGTCATAGCCCCTGAGGGTCTCTTCTAGCCCTGCCCCATAGGACAGGACCCCTGCCTCTCCTGGGGCTCCTGAGGCTGAACCAGATGCTGGGGTGCTCCAGGTCCCTGTCCCCAGGACCCAGTATGACAGGTGGCAGACAGGCTCCTGGGCCTGGACCTATGGCCAGGTATGACCATTTGTCTAGGCCCTGGGGACTGGCACTTGAGCCTGGGCTGCCCAGCTTTATGGGCTGGAACAGGGGACAAGACAGTGTCTGTATTTCTCACAACTACAGCCCTGCCCTGGGGAAGAAGGAACCTCCCAGCTTCCTATCTCAGCCGATGGCCCAGAGGATGCAGTCCTCTCATTATAGCTGGGCCTGGGGATGTTGCCAGAGTGTTCATGTCATAAAAATAAAAAACAAGACAGCACAGACTAGCAAGGAGGTGGCCATCTCCAGGGGGACGCAGGCAACCACGGTTCTCTCTCCTTGGCTCCACACCATTTTCTGGATTGTTCCAGGTCTCTGCCCAGCCCTCCTCTGTGGACATGGTCCATCTGGGGACCCCAACGGTAGGTCTCTCTGCCTCTTAACAGCCCCTTCATCATGGGTAGGGGTTTATCATGAGGTGGAGGGCTGGCCAGGTGTCAGGGTGGGATTGTAGGAGTATAGGACTCCAAGGCCAGAGGCAGGGGAAAAGCAGGGACCCGAGCCAGGCACAGGTGTGTGCATGTGTGTGTGTACGTGCCATGTGTGTCCAGGAGAGACAGGCCTAGCTGGGAGCCTACCCACTAGCTCCACACCCCCCAGGCAGAGGGTCAATGCTGCTACCCTGAGGTCTGAGGCTCAGGAATCAGCTTTTGCTCTCAGCCTGACATTTCCAGGACACCTCTGTTTTTAGCTTAAAGTTCACTATAGATTTTGGCCCATGGATAACCCATGACTTTTTTTTTTTTTTTTTTTTTTTGCAGTTTTTAACCGGGTCTGGGTTTGAACCCATCACCTCTGGCATATGGGGCTAGGTTTGAACCCGCCACCTCTGGCATATGGGGCTGGTGCCCTACTCTTTTGAGCCACAGGCGCCACCCCATGACTTTTTTTTATCAGTCCTGATAAACACCAGGCTCTCCCAGAGGTCACAACATACTGGTCCTGAACCATCATCTCACTGACTTCCACTGCATGCCCTGGGTCAGCCTTATACCCCATATCACAGATGGGGAAATTTGGTCCAGTTTCTGAACCCTGAGATCCCCAAAGTCATCCATCCAGTTGGGGATGGGTGACCACAAGAGTGCAGCCCTGTGTCACCTGCCTCCACCTGGCAGGGCTCCAGCTGGGCCAGGGGCCTGCAAACACGCAGAGACCAGGGGCTGGGGAAGGTGCCCCCAAGGAGGCCGGTGGGGGCAGAGACAGGAGGACTTTCAGGGAGGGCAGTCAGAAGTGTAGATCTCCCTTATTAGGGCAGCATCATACAGGTGAGGACAGGCAGAGTGACTGCAGCCAGCTGGTGGGGAGCTCTGGGCAACAGATGGACAGAAGGGCAGACAGACAGGACAGCAAGGTGAAGGCAGAACTAGTAATAGGATCATTATGGGAAAGTGAGGGGTGCTCAATTTGGGGATTCCCTCTAAGGACCACCTCCAGGCTGGCCTGCAGGCTCCTAGCCAAGGGACAGCTGCACCCTTTTCACACTCCCTCCCCCAAATGAGGATGGCCAGGGTCTACCCTTGCCATGGGCTCCCCACACTGGGTTCCCCACCAAACTGTCCAGACCTAGTGCCTAGCATGGGGCTCCAACAGCCCCTACCTGCCTACAGCCCACAGACCTGCCCCTGCCTTGGGAAGGCCTACAGCTCTGGCAGTGTCAGTGGCCCCACCAGAAAGTTCAGGGGTCTCAGGCAGGGTCATTAGCCTCATCCAGGCTCCAAGGGCCACCATGATTCCAGACTGGCACGCTGAGGCTCCTAGGATGGCTGACTGCGTGAGGCATCTCCCATGAGCACAAACCAAACCCAGGGCCGGGGTGGGCGGGCAGTGAGGAGCCCAGATGAGGGTCGGCAGGCCTCCCTGAGAGCTCAATCTGCACACCTTCAGTGGAGCCTCAGAGGCTGCTGCTCTGCAAGTCTCCTAGCCTCCTGCTCTGTGAACAGGAGGCAAGACCAACTGCAGGCAGCAGGGAACTTGCCCTTGCAACACCCAGTGTGGGCACACATGCAAGGCACCTTTCAGTCACTGGATGAGGGAGTTGCATAGCTCAATGACAACTGTGCCCACTACAGCAAAACAGACACTCTCCAGATGACTGCCTGCTGCTCTAGGCTCATCATGAGAGCACACCCACTTCCACTAGGGGGTCAGGGAGGTGTCTGGTACGTGAGCCTGGAAGCAGCTGCACTCAGGGCCATGCAGGTGAGGCTGAGTCCTTCCCCATCCCCACTGAGCCTGCGCTGGTCTGCAGGTCCTCCTCTGCTTGCACTTGGGGTGTGAGGTCAGCGAAGGGCAGAGATCCCTGAGCTCTAGCTGCCTGAGCCAGGCTCCTGGGGAAGGGTCTCACCCACAGGGAGAAGCTGGGTGGAACTGGTCTGGCTTGCCTTGGTCATCCTGGTGCTGGTTGCCCTCTGGTGGCCACACTCAGTTCCCAGCTGCCCAGCTGCCTTGCCAAAGGCCGCCAGTCCCTCAGTCCTAGGGGCAGTGGGAGGGCCTACAGGCTGACTTGGGGCAGAGGGAGGCAGTCTGCAAGCCACAAAGATGTCCCCCAGCTCTGGGCTCACCTTCCCGACCCCAAATAGGCTGAGATGTGCAGCCCCCTAGCCAAGAAAGCCCACAAAGGGACACCCAACCCTATGCCCCGTAATTTTGGGGCTCCTGCAGAGGGACCTGAGACCTTATCCTGCTCTTGATGGGAGCAAGCAGAAGAACGGGTGCCTTCCCCTGAGTCGAACCACTGTTGGGGAGTTCTCAGAGCCCCTACCTAGTACCTTGTATTGCTGCCCTCCAACTGCTCCACCTTATTCCTGACCCGAGCCCAGCTCTACCTCTGCCAGGCAGGGCGTGGGGCAGGCTCCAGGGACCCCTGCCAACTGTGCAGAGCTCTTGGCTCCTCTCAGGGGCTGGCGTCCCACTGTTCCTGCCCCCCTAGGACTGTTTTGTGTCCATCCAGGCCTGTCTCTTGGGGTAAATAGGTACAATAAACTCACTCTGAATCTGGGTGTAGCACCAACAGGAATAAAGGAGCAACCCCACCCTCACAGAGCCTCTGAGAGGGAGAGGGACCCCTAGAACTGTAAGAGACTGGGGTGGTGGTGCCAGGGCACACATGGAAGTCAAGCAGTGCAGACATGGAGGGGGCTCTGATACAGCATAACTGGGGGCCAAGCCCAGTTTATCCAGCAGGTACTTCTGTTTGTGCAGAAAATTCCAGGTAGAGGCTAGCTTGGTTGTGCACTGCGACCTTCCTCGCCAAGCTGGGCCACAAGGTGCTGTGTTGAGTGACTGCTCTCCCATGCTAGGCCCTGGCAGAGTCCAAGCTGAAAGACGGGGCTGAGGTCAGGGCACAGGTGGGAGCAGGTATCACTCGCTGACCTCACACCCCAAGTCCACAGGGAGGAAGAAAGGCAGGGAGAGGGGAAGTCCATGTCTTCCCAGACATACTGCCCCACATTCTGTGGGCTGAGCCACCTGCTCAGAACTGTCCAGCCCCCTGTCCAGCACACGGGCAAGAGGGTTCTGACAGCCCCTGCATCCGGCACCATCCCAGGTCCAAAAACAGAGAGCCCAATACCACCAGCACCTGACCTGGATGGGCCAGACCTCTGACCACAGCCTGGACCCCAGAGTAAAGGCAGAGGCTGGGATCTTGGGGTGGAGGGTCCCCTGGCCCACACTCCTAGGTGAGGTTTACCCCACCAGAGTGTGGGTGACCACGGGAGGTGGTCAGACAGCAACAGTAAGAGTCTACCCTAAAAGTTGGAACACAGGGGGTGTTTTTCTTTTCCCCGGTTTTTAAACGTATCTGGGTATTCAAGGAAGGGGAACGGGAGTCCCTTAGTTCCATTTCGGTCTTATAAGTTACATATAGGTTACAAACGACAAACTAGTCTAAGTATCCAGTATTTAATTATTTAAAAACTAAAACAGGAAGGCACGGCGGCTGCCAGGGGGCGCAGGGGCGACGCGGAGAGGGAGCCCCAGGCCAGAGCCCCGGGCAGATTTCGGGCAGCGTTCCCAGTTGCATCCCGGGACGGCGGGAGCAGCGCGATACAGCACATCCCTTTGGCCCGTCGGGACCCCGCCGCTCCCGGCGGCGCCCCGGGAAAGTTCCCTGGCCTGGCCACCCCTCGGGCCGTGGAAAAGTTTCCGTTGCCTACGGCCCTGGGTGCGAGGCGCGGGGTGGACATCGCTGCGGAGTGCGAGGAGCCCACGCCGGGACGGGTAAGGACAGAAGCTGAGCACAAAGGGACCCACCCCGCCGGCCCGGGGTGTCGGCGCCGCAGCGCGGGCGTGGGGCGGGTGGGGTAGAGCCGGGCTCCGGCCCCTGGCGCAGACCCCGGCCCGGACCTCTACTCGGAGCCCAGCACCCTGCCCCATCCCTGCCCAGATCGCAGCCCGGACCTCCGCCCTCGTACCCAGTCTCCGCCCCAATACGGGCCTGGACGCCGGCTCAGACCCTCAGCCCCAGGCCCCGAGCCCCGCCCACTGTCCAAGGCTTACCTGGAGTGTGGCGTGGGCGGCTCCGCAGCGCAGCCCCCGCCCCTGGCCGGCGTCCTCGGGTCCTTTGGCACGCGAGGAACAGCGTCCCCAGGGCGCGGCGAGGGTCACCGTCCGCGGGACCGCACCTAGGGCGGATGCGGGGCAGACCCCTCCCTTCAGGGCCAGCGCGCAGCCAGCCGGCCAGCCCTCCCCGCCCCTCGCGCGGCCCGTGCGCAAAGCGAGCCCGGCTGGATGCACGCACCTCTGCCCCGCCCCCTCCGACCGCAAATTTTCCCATTGGTCGAGAGACCCGGGACGGCCCGGCAACCGGTGCCGATTGGACGGGCGCGCGAAAACGGCGGCCTGCCATTGGTCCTTCGTGGTGTCAGTCCCGCGGCATGACCGGCCCCTCACGGAGGGGCCGCGACCAGGGCACCTGCCGGGACCGCTGCGGCGGCCTGGTGCGCGGGGCTGCCCTCTCCATATCGACTTAATGAGGACGTCCCCGGACCGTCGGGCCCCGAGCGGGGACGGGCAGCGCCGGCGCCCTTTCCCCGGACTCCGGCCGCCTTGCCTTCATCACCACCCTTAGTTCTCAGGTATCCTTCTCCGGCGCCCTCCCGCTCGACATCCAGTTGTGCTCCTCACACGACCCTCAGGGCAGTTCTGCTGCTAGCTCCATTTTACAGATGGGAAACAATCTCACAAGCTCAGAGAGGTTCTCCCTCGCCTTATGTGACCAAACTTGCACCCAGTGTCTGACTGTGGGGCCTGGGGGTCTCCCACCCTCACCAGCCCTGGATCCCCACAGCAGGGGCGCGGGTGAGGCGGTTGTCCAGCCAGGCTGGAGGTTTGCAAGAGCAGGAAGAGACCCCTCTTGCCCTAGGGGTTTACCTCCTCCACAGTACAGAAACCCTGGGCTCTCGCCGGGCTGCCCTTCCTCACCTACACTTGGCACTGCCTCACAGCTCTGGGCCTGGGGAAGGAGAGTCGTTTCCCCACGCATCTAGTTTTCTTCACCCCACCTGAGGTCATGGAGGAACACTCATGGGCAGTTGAAATGAGCAAAGGTTGCATTTCCCTCGCAGGTGAAGAGCACCGACCTCGCCTCTCCCGTCACGCTGGCCGCCAGCAAGTTCCACTTAAACTTGAGGAAGCACCACCAGGGATGGTGCCCTGCAGGGCTTGTACCCTCAGCCATTGTCCCTGACTCTTGGTTGGTTCCAAGACTTTCCCGCCCAGGATGCAGCTGGAGATGACCAGTTTGTCAGCTCACTACATTCCCAAGGTCACTGCTGGCAATAGTATGGTAGTGGTAAAGGGGAACCACACACTCTGGTCTTATCTACCCACGTTGGAATCCAGTGTGTTCATTCATTAGTTGCTTGGTCAGAACAGAACAAAGAAAGTGAAGTGGCTTTGGGCTAGTGCTCACCACTAGCACTACCAGTGGGTCCACCTGTGCCCTGGCAGTCATGGTGGATTGATCCCAGCAGTCTTTCAGAGCCAGGCAGCTACTACCAATTGATTGGAGTTGACACTTAGGGTGACAGCTATTTGGCATCCTGGCATGGGACATTGCTTGCAGCTCTGGAAGGGCAGAGCAAAGCTTCTTTCCCTGGACCACAGGGTTCCCCAGAAGTGAGGTAGCTTTCATCCTGTGGTGCAGGACCACAGTGACATTCTGGCTCAGGTGCTGTGTGGCTGGGCTCCATTTAGGAGTAGATTTGATATGTCCAACCATCCCCAAGCACCTCTCCAAGGCATTGGATGCTGGTCCTCCTGGAGCCCCTCTTCGCACAGCGACTTTGTGGTCCACTACTTCCGTCCAGGCTTGCAGATGGTGGCAAGAGGGGCTGGACACACCTCTGCTGAAACCACAATGGAGAATCACCCACCAAAGTCAGCCCAAGTGAGGACTGCTTCCCTCTCATCACTTCTGCCACCTCCTTGGGGTTTTAGAAACTGTCTGCCCTCAAGCCGACCACTAGCTATATACAGAGGCTCCGGGTGGGCAGCACCAGTAAAAACAGGATTCAAGGCCCCTGTCCAGCAGTTGACCCATCAGGCTGCAGGCAGGAATCAAAAACAGAGTAGGGAGAGCAGAGGGTCCAGTAGGCCAGGGTCTTTCCTGTCTCATCCTCTCCACCCAGCTGCTGGCCAGCTCTGTAGAGACAGCTGTGGGGCACATGGGGAAACTCAAGGGAGAAGGAGGTTTCAGCCAGATTTAGGAAGAACGTCTCAACACTTGCAGGTGTTCAGAAACCAAAAAAGTGGCCACAGAAAGTAGTGATCTCCCTGAGGACGGAAGACAGCTCCTTGCAGACCCAAAATCCCAAGGTTTAGGTGCCCATCCCATCTAGACCCATCTCATCTGCCCTTGCCTGCTCCATGGCATCCAGGCTAGAGTGAGTCAGAGGTGAGAGAGAACGTGATAGTCTGGCTCAGTCTGGCTAGGGAGAGTATGGCTGGCCCAAGGCCACATGCTGTCTGTGACAGAGCAAGATTCCAACCACTGTGTGACATGTTACTGTGTTCCTCTTTGCAGCAAAGGGAAAGTTTGGTCATTCTATGTCTTGCTCTGAGGTGCATGGTGCTTTGGAGCACACTACTTTGCAGATACTGCCCAGTACTCCAGGGCATCGTCACTCACCACCAAAGCCCAGATCCCATTTATCCACTACCACTACCTCTTGGCCTTATGAACTATATATAGTCTGGCTGTTTAGAGGGAAATCACAGGCCCCAGGCCAGCATGATTCCACTACTGGATGGGAGGAGGGAAAACCAAGTATCTGTCTGGGTCTGTTGCCTGCTAGCCATATGTCCCTGGGCATCCAGAGTCCTTGGTTTCCTTGGCTATAGAAGGCTTCTGTTGAGGCTCAGCACTTTTAGCACAGTGGTTACGGTGCCAGCCACATACACCAAAGGTTCGAACCTAACCCAGGCTAGCTAAACAACAATGACAACTGCAACAAAAAATAGCTGGGCATTGTAGTGGACGCTTGTAGTCCCAGCTACTTGGGAGGCTGAGGCAAGAGAATGACTTAAGGTCAAGAGTTTGAGGTTTCTGTGAGCTGTCACCACTCTCCACCGAAGGCAACATAGTGAGACTCTGTATGAAAAAAAAAAAAAAGGTTCAGCCTGTAGCTCAGCAGCTAGGATGCCAGCCACATACACTGGAGCTGGCGGGTTCGAATCCAGTCCGGGTCTGCCAAACAAGGACAACTATAACCAAAAAATAGCTGGGCGTTGTGGCGGACACCTGTAATCCCAGCTACTCGGGAGGCTGAGGCAAGAGAATCACTTAAGCCCAAGAGTTGGAGGTTGCTGTGGCACTCTACCCAGGCCAACATAGTGAGATTCTGTCTCAAAAAAAAAAAAAAAAAAGGTTTCTGTTGGGTTCCAGGAGGGTCACAGAGACTGCAAAAGAGTGGGGCCAAATTGACCTGTACTTCGGTCTGGGTGAGATTTTTGACTTTGCAGATTACGAGCTGGACCCTTCCCCTGTGTGAGTCTGTTTTCTGCAGGGCATCAGGGATTTGGGTTGGGACTGGGACTCCTACACCTTCAACACAAGGATGTGAAGCTAATCCAGCCACTGCTGCTGGTCACCTTTTTTTACTTCAATTGAATGACATAACTGCTGTGAGTTTCAGTGTTTGCATCTATGAAGTGGGGTGAATGAGAACTGTGGATCTAGACAACTGGGTTTAGAGTGCTTAGCACATTATCGTCATCCTTGGTGTAGTCCTCATCCTTGTCAGTTTTTTGAGGGCAGAACCCGGGCCTCTGACTCTCCACCTTTCTGGAGCATCCGCCTGAGGCCAGTGAGTGCAGGAGGCCCAGTGAATGCCTCTGTCCTCTTGAGAGGGCCTCAGTCAGTGTCTGTCTGCTCACCCAGCACAATTCAGGCTGGGGCAGCCCCTCTTCCTTGGAGCAGGGCCCAGATGTGGGTTCAAAGGCTTCAGTGGTGGGGGTAGGGCTAGAGTGCCTACTCTGTGGTCAGGGGTCTGTCCTGGGAGTGGCAGGGACATTTGGGGGAGGGGATCAAGGTGGAGCCAATAAGTCAAGGGAGGGATGATCCGGACAGGATGTTTCCGTCCAGGGATCAAGGTTGGGTGTCAGGTATGGCGAGACCAGGATCCAGCCTGGCGGGGCTGGTCTGGAAGTGAGCATTCCTGTACATACATAGAGAGCAGATGACAGGAGGGCTGCTGCTATCTCTTAGGGCGTCCCCACGGGCCTGGAGCCTAGGAGACCCGGAAAGCCGCTAGGGTCCCCAGGTGCCCAGACGGTAGCGTAGCCCCAAGGTTTGGCGCAGCCTCGGGGGCGGGGCGCCGGGAGGGCTGCAGCCCCCGAGCGACAGCGCGCGCAGCCAAGTGGCGCCCGGCATGCAGAGTTCTGCCCCGCCCCCCGACGCGCCGCCCAATGGTGAGCACACAGGCAGTGGGTGGGGCGGGGCCTGGGCTGGAGGCTGTGGAGCGCGGGCGCGGCACCCGGAAGTCGGCGGCGGCGGAGGCGGTGAGTGCGTGGCAGGCGGCTTTGCCGGCGGACTCCGCTGCTGGTGGGGCTGGCTGGGGCTCAGCGGCACTGGGTTCTGGGCTCCGGGGGGGCAAAAGCGGGACTCGGTGCTCGAGGGCGCGTGGGCTGGCCGCGCCGCTGTGCCTTGCCTCAGTTTCCCCTTTCTGGGGCGTAGAGTGGAATCGCGCGGCTAGGCCTGGGGCTCTGTCAGGTCTGGGAGACCAGACCGATCCTGGCAGAGGAAAGGGCAGCACGCGTTGCTGGAAGGCGGGAACGGAGTGCGGGGGCCGCTGGCAGACAGAACCCCACTCGCTATGGGGAGGTCGAGACTAGCGGGGCTGGGAGCTGCGTGGTCCTTGAAAGATGGATGGGCTGCGGCTTTGGACAGCCCTGGGGCAGTTCTGGAGTCCAGTCACGCTGCCCCCTCGCAGCGGTTTTCCTTGGGGCAGTGCCATGACAGCTGGTGTGGATCGGAGTAGACAGCTGGTGCTGGGTCATCCCCGTGTCTGTATGCGGCCTTCCGGGTAGTCACATCACCACCAGAGTGTCAGGGGTGCGGGCTAGGCCTGGCCCCAGTGCTGGGCTGTGCTGCAGCCTGAGCTTTTCTCCTGTTCCTCGTGGGACACGGAGGATTCCTTCCCTGCCCTCAGTGCCTCTCCTCTGCTCATTGGATTCCTGCTGGGCCACAGCTTAGAGTGAACCTTCTGCCCTTGGACAAGTCCCTAGCTCTCAGGCCCCCTTCCTCTGCAGGAATGTCACATGCCCAGCACTAGCCAGGGCTGGTGTGTGTGTCTGGACTTCCTGACCACTGTTTGCTGCCATTCTGGGCTTCCTCTGTGAGGCAGATGTGATGACATCTGTGAGGGGTAGCTGGGTAGCTCTTTGGGAAGCTCATTAGTCCTTAAGGTCCCCTTAAGTCCCCTTTTGGGGCAAGCATTTATTGGCCCAACCCTGTTTACACACAAAAAAGTGAGGCTTAAGGGGCAGATGGGGTTCCCAAGGTCGTTCAGAGCCAGCTCCCAGAGTGTCTGCTCTTCCTGGGCTCCTCTCCCAGGAGCCTTCCTGCATCAGGTGACCTGTCAGGTGGGGTGGAGACAGCTGGAGAGGGTGACCGTGTTGTCAGGTGGACACAGTGTAGCCTCTGCCGCTCCCCTCAGTATCTCAGACTCTGGCAGGGCAGTGTGGAGTGCCATGGTGTTCCCACCCCTCAAGCTCTTACAGCATGAATCCCCAACCCACTTGTATGTTCTGGAACTGCAGGTCCCTTAGACCAAGCTCGCACCTGCTACAAATGTAGCCTTCCCTGAAGGAAGGTTTCTGGCCAGCAGCTCTACTTGGCTGTCCAGCCCTTGTGCTTCACTGTGGGCTGTCATTCCAATCATACTACAATAGCTTGACCATGAGCAGTTGTAGGAACTCACTCCTGTGCCCAGCTTCTACCTCAGGTGGTGAGCTCTGCAGCCATCGAGGTGATGCTTCCGAGAACATTCATGGAAAGATGAGGGGCCTCTTGGGGACCCTAGAGGGTGTCTGGAGAGAAACAGCCCAGGACTGGAAGATTAGGAGGACTTCTAGAAGTGGGGCTTTGCTTTTCATTGAACTCCCAACATGTGAGAACCAAGGCCCGTTTTTTGGTGATGTGTCCCTCAGCGCGTGACAGCAGAGTCTGGCACCTTTGATCCTGACTACAGGGTTTGAAGATGTGCTCTATAAAAACAAGGTCCCCCAGAAAGACTGAGATTTGGGATTGTCAGTGCAGATGTTACTCCCTTTCCCCCCTCAACTTCTTTCTTAGATTGCAAAAGTAATATATACTCACTTAAAAATGAAAAACGGTAATCTTCATCTCCCAGCAATAGCTGCCCTGGTGCTCCTGCAGACATTTGCAGGTGTATCCGTCAAGGTTTCTATCACCATGCTGACTTTAAGTGCATGCTTTCACCCTCTTTGGGAGGAGTTGGGAAGAACGGCCCCTTTTTAGTTTTTAGTAACCATGCAGGCTGAAGAGGCCGCCTGGAGGCTGGGCCTGCTCTTGCCTTGTGGGGAAGCTACGTGTTCCAGCAGGAAGGGTGTGAGGTGCAGGGGCTGCCCTGTGTCCAGAGAGCCTCCTCTCTCCTTCATGGTGCCCCTTGTCTGTGCTGTCCCTTTGAACTATGAAGAGAATGATAGATATTCTGGTGTGAGGGTTAGTTAATGCCCCAAAGGCACTGTGGAGACCTGAGCAGAGTATCACTGCAGCAGATTTGTGGTGGTAATATATGCTATTTAATAGCCCAAATGAGAAAGCAGGGATTGCTGAGCTCTCCCCTAGGGGACTGGCTGCGGTGGGGGGGAGGGGTTGGGGCATTCCCAGCATCTTGGCCAAGGCTCTGGGAGCAAGGACAGTTTGTTCCCAGGTGTGTTTACCGCCTCTGCTGGCAGCTGCTGGGAGCTTGTGTCACATGTCTGTGTCTGTTCTGTCCTTCCAAAAGAGCAGCTCCAGCTTTCAGAATGTGCCCCTGGGGCTGCCACAGCCGGTGAAGACAGCATGTGGATGGGACTACAGGGGGTGGGAGTTGGGCACCGGCTGCTCAGGCCAACCCTTGTGGTCATTGAGGGGCTTGCCAGAAGCCCTGGGGAACTTGTCCTCGGGATAGCCTCTGCAGACCAGATAGACAGGCTAGCTAGCCTTAAGAAAATATATTCCCCAGGCTGGGTGTGGTAGCTCCCTCATACCTACTTTGGGAAGCCTCTAAAGCAAGAGGATTACGTGAGAGGAGGAGTTTGTGATCAGCCAGGGCAACATGGCAAGATTCGACCAAAATTTTAAAAATTAGACAGGTGTGCTGGCGTGCACTTACAGTCCCAGCTACCAGAGGCCGAGGTAGGAGAATCACGTGAGCCCAGGAGTTTGAGGCTGCAGGGAGCTATGATCGCACCCCTGCACTCCAGCCTGGGTGACAGACAGAGATCCTGTCTCTTAAAAAAAGACCAACACACACACAAAATCAACACATTTTCCCCAAATGTGTAAAGTGCTGGTGTTGTTAAATGAGGCAGCAGACTGTAAGGCCTAGTTACCCTTCCAGTGCACAGCCCTGGTAGGAGACTGACCAACTGAGGCTGGTAGCCCCACCCTCCCAAGTGTCCAGACCCTCTCAGCCCTGTGTCCAGGGGAAAGCACCTGTCCATTTCCTGTGTGTGCGTCCTGCATCTGTCATCACCGTATTCTGATTTGGCGTATCTCCCTTCTGCCCAGACACCCTATTTGCCTTTTCAGTTGGCAAAGGGAAGTGCTTCCATCAAGAGTGAGGCCCCAGGGGTCACCAGGGAGGATACTGCTCTTCTTGGCGGGGGAGAGGGGAGCATTGTCATGCAGCCCGTAAGACAGCCCTGCTGCAGCCCCATCGCATATGCAGGTGTCTTGCGCTGGGGCTGGTCCAATCTTGTCCAGTCCCCTGTCAACAGACAATTCTCTTGGGCTCTTCCTGGCTTTCCTCCGTGCCCCCAAATGGGAACATCATAGATCCAGCAGGGGAAGAGGCCAGAGTCTGTTCATTATCTTCTGATGGCAGCTTTTGGGGGTGGACAGTCACTCTTTGCCCTGCAGTGAAACATGCCTGCTGAGAGAGCACACTCTGTGGGTGGTACAGAGTAGCTCAGCCATGCAAATGCCATCCACATCAGGCCTGGAACCACCACAGCTTTTCCCCTAGACCAGGTGGCCCCCCCTGTGTCTCTTACCTCTGGCTTATGCTGCCCCCCTGGGAGCTGGAGCTTGTTCCCATTCATTGCCTCATTTGGACACCACCATCCAGCTTCCAGGTCTAGCAGCAGACTTTCTTACTGTGTTACTTCGTGGACTTGGTCGGCTGTACAGACCCAGTCAGGGCTTAGAAGATCCCATGAATAGCCAAGACAGAGACCTGCCCCAGAGTAGACACTGAAACTGAGGTGACAGCCATAGCAGAGGCCTTGGTGACGCGTGCAGGGCCCTGAGGCACCCAAGTGACCAGGAGTCCCAGGTGTGGGTGAGGTCAGGCAGACTGCACAGCTATAGGCCACGTGGGGATGGTTGGCTGGGCATTTGTGAAACATGGGTGTTCCCCACCTCACACCTTCCACACAGGCAAACGGTGGACAGAACCCAGAGCTGCACCAGTGTACAGCCACACAGAGAAGTCAAAGAAAAGCATTCTCACTTTGGGCCAGAGATGGCCTACCTTAGCGAGAGAAGGGGTGAGAAGTTTGTACAGTAAAGATGGGGCAATTCCATGTAAAATGGGACTGACTCTGCTAGGCAGCTGAAAGCCTGGGTGGGTAGGAAGGAAATAGCTGCAGCTCCTGGGACAGGTAGGAGGTACCCACATCATGCCAGCCAGAGTCAGCGCCCTAACTGGGGAGTAGCAGGCAAGGATATCCAGGTGGCTAGTGCTCAGCCAATGGGGCCTGCTGCCAAGGCTGCGGTGGGAGCGTCTCCTGTGCCACATGCCCTGGCCTGATGTGGGTGAGTGGCATCAAGTCCAGTGCTGGACATTAGGGGTCAGCTGGCCAGGCTTGCTGCTCTGAAAGTATCACCCTCACATGGAGAGATCCAGCCTCCTGGATCTGTCCTAGGAAAGCCCTCGGCCTGTGCGCAGAATATGTGCTCAGGGCAGATACTTGATGGGACTAAAATGCCAGCCAAAATAAAGGGGTGGAGTGGAGGGAATGCTCAGACATGGTGAGCTGGTGGAGACGTCACCCCAGAAAGGACAGACCTGCCCAGCCAGTCTGAGAAGTTGGGGCATCAGGACCCTGAATGCGTTAACCCCACAGCTTATATATAGCCCTCATGTGTGTGTGTACGTGCATGTGTGAATATATGTGTGTGAGTGTGTGTGCATGCATGTGCTTGTGAGCTTGCTGGGAAGCCCTGGTAGCACACGCAGCCCACTGGACAGGTTTTTGCTTGGTGGGCATTGCTGCAAATGCCCCTGACCTCCTGGATAAGCTGGTGACAGGAGCAGCAACCATAGGCCCTGCTAGCCCCAGGAGCTGCTGGTCGTGGCAGCAGGTGACTCAGAGCCTCAGTCTGGGGCACAGAGTGACTGATGGAATGAGGAGGAGTGGGGATTTGGGGGACAGGGCAGGGACAGGTATTTCCTGGTGCTGATGCTGTAGGTGGCAGTGCTGGTCCTTGAGATGTGAGCAGCTGGCATTTAGGGTCAATGTGTGATGCCCCTCTAGGTCCCTGCGCGTCCTATGCTTCTGAGACTTCCCTGTACCCCCATGCTACCCTCTGTTGTCTGAGACCCTGTTGGGTGTGGCCCTTGAGCCCTTCCTGCCTCCTCTCCCAGTGACCTCCACGAGATCTCCAGCCACCCCCTTCTCACTCGCCTGCCTCTGTGATGAGTGCCAGGGAAGCAGGTACCTGCTGGTCAGTGGGCGCCAGACCATCCAGTGGTGCCACGCCTTGTCCCCACCTGATCCTCTTCTGGTCACTGCTGCTGTCATTGCTCTATGGCCAGGCCTGTCCACCTGAAAGTATCGTTTTTCTTGTTAACCTCTTTTTAGATGCCAGGAGTGAGATTTAGGACTTAACAGGTGTGTCTACTTTCCCAAAGAGGGGTTTAGCTGTCTACTTTCCCAAAGAGGGGTTTGGCCCTTCAGAGTAAAAGGCCCTGTTGGTTCTTTAGAGAAGTCAGGGAAGAGGAAGGAGGCTTCAGTTTGGAGAGGGGGTTTCAGCAGGAGGTTGTGGGCAGAGAGGACGGTGCACACTGGGAGAGTTCTCAGAAGCGTTATCGGCAGATGGTCTGGGAGTACCTGGAAAGCTTTCATTATTTCCCAGACAGTGCCTTGTGCTAAGGATAATCCATGCCAAGAATGGGTCATCTAGGAGCTCTGTTTGTCTTGGGTATGACAGAACCATACAACACATGTGTCCACGAGTCCGTCGCGTGTCTGAGTGCCTCATGAGGTGGTGGGGTAGGTAGGCTGAGTGCAAGGAGAGATCTGAGTGCAAGTGCCCCACACAGCTGTGTGTCCCCTTCATAGTATGTGCCAGGGCTCTTATAAAGGAGGGGTTCCCATGTTTGCAATTGCTTTTTTAAAAAGAAAAAAAAAAAAAAAAAAAGGCACTCTGGGAGGCTGAGGTAGATGGATTGCCTGAGCTCAAGAGTTCAAGACCAGCCTGAGCAAGAGTGAGACCCTGTCTCTACAAATAGGCATTGTGGTGGGCACCCGTAGTCCTAGCTACTTGGGAGACTAAGTCAGGACTTAGCCCAAGAGTTTGAGGGTGTTATGAGCTGTGACATTAAGGCAGTCTATCCAGGGCAAAAGAGAGAGACTCTGTCTCAAAAAAAAAAAAAAAAGAAAGAAAGGAAGGAAGGATGTCACTTATAACACCCCATCAACCCATCACAAAAAGACTTCCTGCCCAGTTCCCTATGGTGGGGCCCAGGGTGCCCTCTTTCCTCACAGAGCCACGCCCCAGAGGCCCTGCTGGATCTGGGCAGCATGGCAAGCCTTGGGCCCAGCCCCCTCAGGCAGCAGCAGTTCCCTGCAGCTGGTGTCCTTCCAGCCCTGCAGAGGCCCCCAGGGTGATGTCTCACTGGGTGGAGAGGCAGGTGCTGCAGGCCAGGCTGGCTGTGCCCTGCATGGAGTGGGACATGTGGGGATGTCAGTGGCTCAGGAATGGAGAGGGCAGCGTCAAGAAGTGGGGGAGGTGCTACTGTGTAGCCTCAGCCTTGTGTGCTTGCCTCTCTGAGCTGCTGTGATGGTATTGTCCAGAGTCTAAGATCACCCTCAGGGGAGTGATTGCCTATGAGGACTCACACGACTCAGAAACGCCATTATATTCATGGATACAGTTTATTACAAGGAAAGGATATGGATTGAAATCAGCAATGGTAAGAGGTGCAAAGGGCAGAGTCCAAGAGAGACCAGGCACGGGCTTGTGGAGTTGTGTGGACAGTACCTGACTCTCGCAGCAGTGTGTGACAACATGCATGGCGTGCTGCCAGCTGTGGGTCCTCCCCCAAACCTTGTGTCCAGATTTGTCTTGAGGGCCCATCATGTAGACCTGGCCAGCCTTGGTCTCTGGACCTTCCGGAGAGTAAGCCATTACCCCGTGGCTTAAGACCCTGCCCCATAAGTCAACTGTTACCTACACAATCTACCCTGTTTCCCTGAAAATAAGACATCCTCCGAAAATAAGACCTACTCACAGGAAAGATAAGATGTCCCTTGAAAATAAGACCTAGCGCATCTTTGGGAGCACACCTTAATATAAGACACTGTCTTATTTTCGGGGAAACAGGGTAGTATCAAAGGCCCCTGGTGAACAAGGATGCTCTCATCAAGCAGGACATTCCACAGGCTTAAAGTTGACTTCCCAGGTGCCAGGCAAGGCCACAGTTCTCCTTGGCATGTGCAGGGTGCTGAGCCAGCCCTGTACTGCACAGTCACCTTTGAAGGCTGCAGGTGAGAGGACTTGGCAGGAGTGCACACTTGGGTTGGTGGAGACCACCCAGCAGACTGTTGCTGGGTAGGTCAGGACACCACAGGGACCAGTGAGCAGACAGGTGGGCGTGAGGTGTGGAAGCGCTGCCTCTGTGGTCACGGCTCACACTGGTGCTTTCAGAGAGAGTGCGTCCTCGGCAAGATTGCATGTAGGGCCGTGCTTGTTTAAAGGTAGCTTTTAAAAAGAGCTATAACTCAGCAAGGTTCACGGGGGATCAGCTTTTCACACGGCATCTTTGGTTGTAACAAAGATTGCTTGGTCATCGTGTGTAGCGAAGTGGAATGCATGTGAGTCGAGCACACGGAGGCTGCAGTGAGGAGGCTCCGTGGTGTGTGGTGTGGGGCATGAGCCCCTGCTGAGCCTCCACTGAGCCAGCTAGGACTCCCCTGGGGCCACGGTGAGCGTGCAGGGATGTGCTTTCCCAGAAGGGGTGGGAAGGGCCCTCACCATCCTGGCTTGGGAAACTTGCTACTGCACCACACCCACACGCCAGGGCACGGACAAGTGGCAGGATATTTGGTCACTTCAAAGGCTTTGCTCTTAGCCCCCATGTGTGGCTCTCCTGACCACTGCCCCCGTGGCTGCCCCTCCCTGGTGTGGGCCACACTCTGTGCCCTTCCATGCCTGGAGGCCTGGTGAGGCCTGGCCCTACCCTGTGTCAGGCCTGTTCCTTTAAGGCAGTTACCCCAGTGGGACCACATGCGGGAACAGTGACCATCATGGCCAGGAGGAAGCTAGCTGCCCTGTCACCCACCAGCCTAACTAGGGGCATCTTACAGCCTGGGGAAGTCAGTGGGCCCCTGTGGAGGCATGTTGGTTTCCAAATGTTTCCACGACGTGGTTGGACAGAGCGACTCTGCCAGGGTGGTGCAGGTGCTGGGGGCTCATGGCCTCTGGCAGGCCTCCAGGGAGTAGGTGTGGGGCCAGGAGGCCTACATGGCCCCAGCAGCCCCCATGTGCCTGCTCTGGGTGGCTGGCCCACTGCTGCACCATGTCCATCCAGCAGGGGAGCAGGGGCCCACCAGGCCCACCTTCCCACAGCCCTCCCGCATGACCTGGGACTCTCAGTGAGGACACCTGTCTCCTCCTTTTTCAGGTCAGGGTCTGACTTGCCCAGGGAGCTGGGTTCTGCACAGCCTGCCCCATTTGGTTGGGAGCCCTCTCCACCTCCCTGTGACCTGGTTCCCCAGCTGCTGTGAAGCGAGGTACAAGGATGGGAGTTGAGTGTGTCCCATCTGCCTGTGGTTGGCAGGCCTGCTCGGGTGTGCTGGGTAGACAGTGCCCAGGGCAGGACAACGTGGAGGTGGGGCTCAGCCTGCTACAGATGCCCAGGTACTACAAAGCTGTGGCCCCAGGGCCCGTGGGCAGGGCTGTGGCTGGTCACCCGTCCTCCTGCCTGCCTTTTCCTCCAACTTCTTTCTCTCTGGTCAGCTCTGGCCCCCCAGGCCTCGGGAGCAGCCCCAAGACCCTATGTGGCTTTGAACACACTGTGGCCTTCTTGAGTTGCTGAGGACACGTGGATACCCGGTCAGGATTTGGCCTGTGTACTGAACCCAGTGTGGGGTAGGAATCAGGCAGGGCTAGGGTGTTCCCAGGGGAGGAGGGTACAACACTGTCCTCTTTCACACCCTTTCTAGCTCAGTGTCTTTGAGGACAAGCTCCTGGTGGCTCTCAGGGGTGACCCATAAGGTTGGGCCCAGCCTCCCTCCCCACTCTGTCACCCATGGGAGCTGTGGGAGGTGGCCCTGAGTGGCCAGGCAGGCCGGTCCAGGTCAGTGTGAGCAGGACTGCTATGTTTGCCTGCTGGGGTGGTTCCTGCTACTTACATCCCTGCCTGCCCCATGCCCGGCCCACAGTGTGGTGGCCAAGAGGATAGAGCTGTGTCTAAGGCTCACTCTCAGAGCCTGGTAAGTCAGCAGGAGTAAGACGGTGACCTGTGGGCAGGATGACAGCAGGACATGGGGAGGACGTCCAGAGGGGGGTGTCAGAGCTCAATTGGGGGCCGGGGGGGGGGAGCGTTGGCTTTGCTGGGCCCTACAGATTTACTGAGGGAACATATGGGGACCTAGGTGAAGAACAGGCCATGGTGGGGGCAGTGCAGCAGCAAGGGGAGGAGATGGCCTGCTGGTCAGAGCTGGGGGCCAGTGGGCAGCGGACCTGGCTGAGCGGGAGGTGAGGGATTGGAGAGAAAGGCAGTTCCTGATGGTCCCCTCCCCAGGGGCTGGCTTTCCTCTGGTCCTTCCCTCCCAATGACCGCGTCTTCGTCGAGGCTGCAGCCCTGGGCTCTGTGCCTACACCGCCAGCGCCAGGCTGCCTGGATGCCTGTCCATGGCTTCCTTGGACATGGAGCACTCCCTGCCACTGCTGCCTGCAAGGCTGGTCTCCTGCCCACCCCCACCAGCCCGGACAGTGGGTTCCACGGCTGACTTGGGGGGCCTCTCTGGCCTGTGTCAGTGTCCTCACCAGCAACTGAGAGGCCAAGGTCAGTTGCAGCTAAGCGATGGCCTTATGACACTGCAGAGCAGCATGGTCCTGGTGGGGCAGACAGCCCTCTGAAGAAGAGGACAAGTGGCAGGATGTTTGGTCACTTCAAAGGCCCTGATCATGGTGGCCTCAGGCAACCCCAGATCTCGGGGCCAGTGGGATTCCAGAAGTGTCCATAGCGGGCTTCTCACACACATGAGAGACTGGCCTCCTCCCAGGACCAAGGGCTGGGCTTTTTGGTCTCTTTGGGGGTGCTGGGACCTCCATCCTCAGCACCCGGCAGATGGATACCCACGGCCTGCCCCAAGCCCAGCGTGTCCCCACATCCTTAAACGGCACACTAACCTCGTCAGCCATGCTGCTCTGCCCTTAAGCTCACTGCTGAGCTTCAGTCTGCAGCCGTCACTGTAGCTTCCATTTTCAAAAGAACTTTCTAAATGTTGTTTTTGGTGCTTCATAAACCTAGTTTACTCTATTGCTTCCTTTTCCCTGCCCATATTTTCAAGCTGTTTTTTCGTTCTGTGAACAACACATGGTTGGTTTCTAATAATGTGTGTGGGTCCCTTTCTGCTGGTTCTTTCTGTGGTGTTTGTTTCACTCTATGGCTCTTCCCTGCTGTTTTGAGTCTTTGAAAAATGGCTGGTGAGACTTCTGGGAGGTCTAGGTTGAAGACGTCTTCCTCCAGGGAGCATTTTGGTTTGTTGCCGCTGGCTGCCCCGGGCACCACCGGTGTGGAAGCCTATAAACCAGTGCTTGGTTTGAGGGTCCCTGCACCCCTCATGTCAGCCTGGGATGGCTGGCTAGGTCCTGTCATCTCAGGAACTATCCGGTGTCCCTTGCCCACTGTCACAGTTTGAGGAGGTAAATCTGTCCAGGACCAGTGAGCCTTGTGGGCACAGAGGTGCTGATGAACGTGCAGGTTTGGGAAATGCTTGAGTGGCAGTGGCCAGCTATCTGGTGTCTACATGTGGGTGCCCCAGAAGTGCTTCTGTTCGGGGCTGTTGCAGGTTCAGAGAGGTCGCCCTGCTGTGTGCTGTTAACTCGGTCTTTTCTCTCCCCGCAGACCTCGTGGCCCGTGTGAGCGAAGCCACCCTGTGGCTGCCATGTGCATCATCTTCTTTAAGTTTGATCCTCGCCCCGTTTCCAAAAATGCGTACAGGTAACCCCCTAGCTCTGTGTCTGCCATGCCAGGCAATCCTCACGCTGCTGGGTGCTGTGTGTGGGAGGCAGGCTGGGGCACGGCAGGGCAGGGGCTGTGCGCTGGGCCTTGCCCTCGCCTTGGGGTGCCAGCAGAGTGCCTGTCAGTGGTAGGGACTCAGAGCTGGCTCACACAGATGTACAGACTCAGCCACGAAAGGGGATCGTATGTCAGGGGTGCAGTTCTGTGGGCCTGTGGGTGCTGGGGCAGTAGAACCAGGGCCGTGGCGTCAGAGGGTGAGGGTCTGGCTGGGCTGGCTGGTCCAAGTTGCTAGCAGGAAGTCTGGGTGACGGCAGCAGCATCCAAGGGTCTGTGGGGACCAGCTTGAAGAGGTGGGCAACACTCAAAAAACAAACAAACAAGAAAGTTTGGCTGAAGGTGGTGGCAGGCGTCTGTAGTCCCAGCTTCTTAGGAGGCTGAGGCAGGAAGATTGTTGAACCTGAGAGTTTGAGGTTGCTGTGAGGTGTAGCATTCTTGAGATTCTATAAAAAAAAAAAAAAAAGAGATGAGAAACTGAGGCAGGGAGGGTGGGCCAGATCTGGTCCCCCAAACCTGGGCTCTAGATGGCTGCCCCTTTCTCCAGGGGCACCCTGACGTTTGTCCACACAGAGGCAAAGATGTGACCGATGTCACAGAGCAACACTCTGTGGGACCACTCTGGGATCACTCTCTCTTGCAATTGTCTGGGAAGTTTTCATTATTTTAAAATGTGCACCATATAGGCCAGGCACTGTGGCTCACACCTGTAATCCTAGACTTGAGAGGCAGAGGTGGGTGGATTGCCTGAGCTCACAGGTTCGAGACTAGCAGCCTGAGCCAGAGTAAGACGTTGTCTCTTAAAAAATAGCCGGGTGTTGTGGCGGGTGCCTGTAGTCCCAGCTACTTGGGAGGGTGAGAATCACTTAAACTCAAGAGTTTGAGGTTGCTGCGAGCTGTGATGTTACAGCACTCTACCGGGGACTACAAAGTGAGACTCTGTCTCTAAATAAATAAATAAATAAAATAAAATGTGTACCACAAATGATTTGAACCATTTCAGTGAGGTTCTCGGATTTAAGTCACCATGAGAAACTATGTGTGTAATGCCATGCTCTCTGCCTTTTGAGGCAGAAGTAAGTCATTTTAGGACCAGGAATAATGAGAGTGTGGAGCATTTCCCATCCTGCAGAAGGGTGGGTGCAGGCCCCGGTCAGCACCCAGGAGGTGACCCTGAGCAGCCCCAGCAGTGGGAGCCAAGTGAGTCAGCGTCCAGCCCTTAGACAGCACCCTGAGGGAAAACGCAGCACACAGAAAGAGCTGTTGGCTCTGGCAGGGGACTGGAGGCACTGGCCGGCTACTCCCCACTGCTGGTCACTGCAGCCGCCACCCGAGCGCCTGGGCAGCGGGAACAGAAACCCATCCTCCTGCAGTGTCTCTGCAGCACCTCCTCTGGCAAGACTGAAAGTGGGACCAGCCACGAAGTTCAGCCGCATTAGCACAGAGCCGCCGGTGATAGGAGAATCTGGAGCTGAGATGTGGTGCGATGGTTACTGACTCCAGTAACTGGTGCCTCAGCTTTCCTAGGCATCCTCCTTGCTCATTTGAACTCCCAGGTGCCAGCAAAATAACTGTGTTTGCACCTGACAAGCACAGAAGCTCTTAAACGGAGAGACACTGCTGGACAGAGTGTGAGGCTGTTGCTGGCTGCACTCTTTACTCCCAGATTCAGCCGTGTCCCCACTTGCCATTCTATTCCTCGAAGTTACTCCGACTGCCCGTGTGCAGAGTAAAGCTGGGAAGAAGCACATGGCAAAACCATTAGCATCCTTGTTCTCAGTGGGCACCAGGCCAAGGCTGGCCCTGGGGTTGTCTGAAGGCTCCATTCTGGTTGTGCGGCTTTCCTCTGCTGTTCCCTCTTGGGCCTGGGAGCTAGTCCTGGGCAGCCCGCCCACTCTACCACCACCTAATCCTGGCTAGCAGAGTCAAGCCCCAGGCGTCACACCCCACCAGTCACCCTGGCCTCAGGCCCGCCTGGAACCCCAGGGATCAGCCTTTACCATTCCATCCTACTTCTCAGTAACAGCAAGATAACTGGAAAATAGGCAAGGGAAACCTGAGTTGAAAATGCCTATTTGAAGCCAGGCTGTGTCCCCAGGGCTTATGTTGTGGCTATCACAGCCAGCTCTCATGGTTCAGTAGTCCCTTTAAGTCCACTCCTCAGAGGCACAACCAGCGCCAGGGCATCCACAGTCACGGGGTATTACTGACTGAACCATGTCCCCCTTGCATTCATGTGTTAAAAGTCCTAACTGTCAGTGTCTAAGGCTGTTGCTGTGCTCAGAGACAGGGCCTTTAAGGAGGTGATTACGGTAAAATGACTCATGTGAGTGGGCCTTCGTTGGTAAGGGGGTGTCTATGTAAGAAGAAGTCAGGACACGGGCATGCATGGGGCAAGCAGCATAGCACACAGAAGACCCGCTGACACCTGGATCTTGGACACCAGCCTCCAGAACTACAAGACAGCATACCTCTTGCTGGAGCTGCTGGTCTTTGGTGCCAAGTCACAGCAACCCTGGGAACGCACCCTCTGGGGAGACCCCATCAGTCTCACATGGCTCTCAGCACTTCCTCCTGCAGGCTGCCCACAGGGACATGCCAGGCACCCACACCCCCACTGTCCAGGGAGGAGGCTCCACTGCTGGCTCAGAGGATGCCAGTCAGTGCTGCAGGGTGGAGGAGAAGAGGGTTAACATGAGCCTGTGTGTCACCACCAGCACCTGTCCTCAGGGCCTTGCCATTCCAGACAGCCCCAGCATTTCTCCTGAGTACTTCCCAGAGCCCCAAGCTAAAGGGAAGATGTGCAGCCTCTCGGCAACTGACTTGCATGCTTTTTTCCCACTCATGTGGGATGGGCGCAGGGGACTTCTGCTGGCTGCTTCTGTATGGCTCTAGAGTGTACGGCAGGGAGAAGGGCAGGATGAGGCTGGGGGCACAGGCATTCCTTGGAGCTTCTGGCCAGCGCCTTGACTGCGCCTCAGGAGACCCTACTCAGGGGATCCCATTGACCCAGGGACTAGGATAACAGAGGTATTGCTTTAGTCCACTCTGGTAATTTGATACCCATCATGGAAAACCAAGACACCCTAGCAAGACCACAGTCACAGTAGTCACACAGTCCCCCTCTCTTTCAAGCCTGTCTGTTGACCCTCCCGAGCTGATGCCCTTTGCTGGCACCAGCGTAGAGTGGTCTCTGGACAAGCTGTTGCCCCTCCAGGCAGCTTCCATGGGGTCATCACTGCGTGGTTCATCATTGTGACACAGACCAGAGTACCTGCTGCCAAATCTACCCCAGATGAGCACACACCCACTCCCCAACAGTGCACACACCCACTCCCAGACGCTGCACACACAACCCCCACCCCCAAGGGTGCGCACCCCCACCCCCCAGACAGTGCACACACCCACTACACCCCAGGGGTCCACACACTCCCCAAGACGGTGCACACACCCAGCCCACCCCCAGGGGTGAACACCCACCCCCCCTGATGGTGCACACACCCACCCTACCCCCAGATGGTGTACACACCCACCCTACCCCCAGGGGTCCACATACTCACCCCAGATGGTGCACAAACCCCCACATAGTGCACACACCCACTACACCCCAGGGGTCCACACCCTAGTTGGTACACACACCCAGCCTACTCCCAGGGGTGAACACCCACCCCCCAGATGGTACACACACTCACCCCCAGATAGTGCGCACACCTGCCCCACCCAGAGGGGTGCACACTCACCCCCCAGACAGTGCACACACCCACCTCCCTGAGCAATGGGGGTGGATAGCGCCCTTGCCGTGGGGCACATGCCGGGCACTGTGGGTGCAGATGGACAGATGGCTTGCAGTCCCGTCAGTGTGGGCCGGGGAGTTACTTCCTCCTTTCATCTGGGGCTCCATGTGGGGCTCATCACACCCATTTGTGTCTGAATTATGCATTTCATGTAATCCCCGGCAAACCACCAGCAGTTCAGCTAAACAGCAACTCTGGGGATGAAAATAGCCAGGCAATTAGTGTTCATGAATTATTAGGCAAACCCTTGTAATTGCGCCTTGTTTAAAAATAGGCAGTTGAACATCTTAGGACAGAAGGCTCAGCTCAGCTTTTCTTAGAAGTTTTTTTCCCCTTATCTTTCCATTGCTGTAGCATTACGTAAGAATCAGCACCCAAAGCCAACAGCGCCAGCCTGCTTTTCAGCCTGTGCTGGTGGCTGGTGGGCAAGGCACTCTGAGTCCTCCAGCCCCCATTACCCGTAGGGCTCTGGTCATGGCAGCAGAGCAGTAGGCAATACTCAAGAGAAAACAGCTGAACAGGACCCCGGGGGCTCAGTCTCACTCACGGGGCAGAGGAGCTCTTAGCCTGGACCCTGGTGTGTCCTGAGCAGTCCCTTCTACTGACTATTAGTTAGGCCACTGCTGAGGGCAGCTTCTACCAAGACTGGCCTGTGCAGCCAGAACACAGCCAGGGTTAGGGAAGGCAGGTTCTGCTACCCTGCTGTAGGGTAGGTCACCTCTGCCCCGAAGATGCAGATGTGATGGGATGCTTGGGCCAGGATCTACATCAGGACGTGGCTGTTGGAGGTACAGAAGATGGTCCTGTGCACAGCTGAAGCTTGAATCAGGGACAGTGACCACCTCCCCCTGCCCACCATGGACTATATATCCCTGAGACTTGGCATAGGCGTGGAGCCAACTGTGTAAACGGGATGGCGTGGCCATAGCTGGGGATTGGGCCAGATGGATGCAGACCCCTGAATGTGGTGAGCCTTCCACAGCAGATACTGAGGTCCTAGGCCAAGACACAGTCTCTGCAATGCCCCTGGGGCTCTGCAGACTGGAGCTGTGGGGGGAGGTGCAAAGTGAGGGTAAACATAGGCGGCCTCCAAGGGCTGGGCGGGGGTGTGGTCACAGTCTCACTTGTGATCTTATGAATGTCTTTATTATAATTTTTTAGTTTTTTCTGTTTTTTGTAGTTGTTGTTGTTTTGAGACAGAGTCTCGTTATGTCACCCTCAGTAGAGTGCTGTGGCATCACAGCTCATAGCATCCTCGAACTCCTGGGCTTAGGCGATTCTCTTGCCTCAGCTTCTCAAGTAGCTGGGACTACAGGTGCCTGCCACACGCCTGGCTATTTGTTGTTGTTGTTGTTGTTGTTGTTGCGATTGTCATTGTTGTTTAGCAGGGCCGGCTGGGTTCGAACCCGCTAGCTTTGGTGTATGTGGCTAGCAGCCAGCACCCTAACCTCTGAGCCACGAGCACCAAGCCTTTTTGTTTTTGTTTTTGTAGAGACAGAGTCTCAGTTTACCACCCTTGATAGAGTGCCGTGATGTCACAGGACTCACAGCAACCTCCAGCTCCTGGGCTTCTGCGATTCTCCTGCCTCAGCCTCCCCAGCAGCTGGGACTACAGGCGCCTGCCACAACACCTGGCTATTTTTTCGTTGCAGTTCCGCTGGGGCTGGGTCTGAACCTGCCACCCTTGATATATGGGGCTGGCGCCCTACTCACTGAGCCACAGGTGCCACCCAAGCCTTTTTTTTTTTTTTTTTGAGACAGTCTAACTCTGTCACCCTGGATAGAATGCTGTGACATCAGAGCTATAGCAACTCTTGGGCTTGAGCAATTATTTTGCCTCAGTCTCCCAAGTAGCTGGGACTGCAGGCGCCCGCCACAACGCCCAGTTATTTTTAGAACCAGGGTCTCACTCTAGCTCAGGCTGGTCTTGAACTCCTGACCTCAAGCAATCCACCTGCCTCTGCCTCCCAGAGTGCTGGGATTACAAGTTTGAGCCACTATGGCTCCAGCTCTTTATTATAATTTCACATTTCACCACAAGCTAGTGGTGTTTCATGAACTCAATACACAGTAGTCAATACGAAAATTACTTTTAAACACTTGTCAGGATCTCAACACAGCAGCTTGGTTTCAGGCTCACAACGTGACATCTGACCCCCACAAGCTCCTGTTTCTGGGAGCTGTGCACTCTCCATGTACAGTGCAGAACCCGGAGGGTCTTCACTTTCCACGTGCGGTGCTCAGAGGGTCTTCCAGCCATCACTTCTTTGACCCACAGATCTGACGGACACTATGGGAACTGTCCCTTTTACCTGCAGTCAATACTGTGTCCATACTTACTTTCCAGTTGCCACGCTGGGACTTGAAACTCAGTTTTCTTCCCCTAAAACCATAGCTCTTAAAAATTTTATAGTGTCTGGGAGGCCAAGATGGGAGGATCTCCTGAGCTCAGGAGTTCAATATCAGCTTGAGCAAAGGTGGAGACCCCATCTCTACAAAAAAACAGAAAAGTTTAGTCAGGGATGGTGGCATGAGGCCTTAGTTAGTCCCAGCCCCTGGGAGGCTAAGGCAGGAAGATTTCTTGAGCCCAGGAGACTGAGTTTGCAGTGAGCTGTGATAACCCCACTACACTCCAGATGGGACAACAGAGGGAGACTTCCTCTCAAAAAAAAAAAAAAAAAAAAAAATTTGACAGTGTCTTTCCTAATTGCAAAAGAAATACTTGTTTGATTCATAATGCAAAAAACTAGTAAAACAGAAAAGTCATTCACTATCCCCTACCTCCTACCTTTCTACCAAAAAAATCCTGCCAGAAAGTGCAGGACAGGGCAGCCTCCTAGGCTCCCACATTGCTGCACTCAACATGTGCCTTGAGCTCATGTGTCCAGCCACCCACAGGCTTGCTGTGTGCATGCTCAGGGAAGGGGACAGATGGACAGAAGGAAAGGTGGCTGCCACACTGCAGCTTGGGCTCCTGGGGATGCTTGGTGCATCCTCTTGGGGACTGAGGCTATTCTACAGGGCTTGGGGACCCTCCTCCTGCTGCAGAGTGGTGTGGCTGTGTGTCCTCACAGGGCTCCTGCCTGTCCTTGTGTTCTGGCCACAGACCCTCCAGGAGTATTTCTGGAGCCCCTGGGCCCTTCGTCCGAGCAGGTGCAGTGGGGACTAGAGGCTTCCTGTCCTTGTGGGACTCAGCTGTATTGCCCTTGATGCCGATTTTATATGTTCAAAAGTGGAAAATCCATGGCGTTCCTGTTTCCCTCGAAGACCCACAGTGGTGCCTTCCTCCCACAGGCTCATCCTGGCAGCCAACAGGGATGAATTCTACAGCAGACCATCCAAGTTAGCGGACTTCTGGGGGAACAGCAACGAGGTGCTCAGTGGTGAGTCTTCCCTCATGCCTGGTGGGCGGCAGGCGGCGGGCAGTGGCTCCGTGTAGGTGCGGTGGCCCCTGCTGCGGTCCCTACAGTGAGCACCACTGCTTTTGAGTGCCATGTGGCACATGTGAGTGGACACTGACGGGCCTTGGGGTCCAGGCCAGCCCCAGCACTGGACTCCCCAAGTACCTCTTTCCAAAGACGCGGGGACACGTAGGGTCCCCGTCATGCGGAAGGACTGGCCGGCTTTATTCGGATCCATCCTTTTACCGTGGGCATGTGGTCGGATTCATGGGTGGAGTGGGGAACAGGTCTGTAATCTGTCACTGTGCAACACCCCAGTGGTGTGTGAGTGTGCACATGTGCGTCTGCATTCATGCTTCTGCTGGTGTACAAGCACCTTGCCCTGGGGTGAGCTGCCCTGAGTTTGGGAAGTAGAGGCACTGGAGGGCACATATGGATGGGGAGCCAGCCTGAAGCCTGCACCTGCCTCAGGCTTGTGCTGTGAGAGGAGTTCCTGCAGGGCGGACGTGGAGTGGGCAGCTGGAAGCAGAGGCACTGGAGGGCACATGTGGGTAGGAAGCCAGCCTGAAGCCTGCACCTGCCTCAGGCTTGTGCTGTGAAAGGAGTTCCTGCAGGGCAGACGTGGAGTGGGCAGCTGTGTCCCCTTCCCTCTCAGACACAGCCTCAGTGAGGTCCTGGTGGACAAGAAGCTGTTCTGTGCACTGGGTAGGCAGGAGTCTCCTTGGAAGGTATGTGGAGCCAGAAGGCCAGGCCATAGTCCCTCTGCCTGTGGGCTGGGTGCCAGGTAGGCCCAAGGCAGCCTGGCATTTCCAATGGGGGTGCCCCAGGGTGCCTGCCCGGGCCAGGCATGTGGCCTTATAAGCCTAGGATGCTGGTATGCTCCATCTCCTAGGTCCCCACCTGTGGTGTGTGACTGCTTAGCTGTGGCGTCTGAACAGAGGGGCTCCTCTGTGGCCCAGCAGTGGTGTGAGGAGAGCGCTACCGGGGCTGGATGGTCCCGGCACTGTGGAGGGGATGAGAGTCAGGAGACTGAGGCAGGGCATGGTCCTAGGCAAAAGGGACTGAAGGCCTGGCAGTGGTGAGATCCAGGACAGCTGTGTACAAGGGGTGAGAAGTCTAGGGCTCTGGGCTGTGTCCTGGCCACATCAGAAACTGGGAGGGAAACCCTGGAGGTGCCTAGATGTCTATGCAGTCTGAGGCTGTGGGTGTGGCTGTGCATGGCTCTCTCAGAAGAGGGGGCTGTGGAAGGCCTGTGGGCATAGCCAGGAAACTTCCAAGCCATCCCAGGCTTGGTGGACAGTGGTATGCAGGTACAGGAGGCCCAGCAAGGGGCAGGGGCTGATGCCCTCAGGAAGTGGGAGGTTTGTAGATGAGGACTTGGGGGGCTCAAACAGAAGGTTACCCTATCCTGGCCCCTCGACCACGGTGGCTGCTCAGCTCTCCTTGGCATCCGGGGCTGCTTCCCTGAATGGCTGCTGACCCAGCGGGGGAGCTCCAGCCTCAAGGAATTGTTCACCCTTGTGTGGTCTGGTGGCAGCTGGCACACCAGTGCACACTGGCTCCCTCCAAGTAGCAGAGTGGCCATGCTAATAAAGTCTGTGCCTCTGTGCCTGGCATTACCACATTGTGTGTCCAAATTTAGACTGGTAAGTAGTTCTCCAAGTGTGGTGCTTGGGCCGGTAACATCAGCATTACTGGAGAACTTGTTAGAAATGCAGACCATCAAATTTGTAAAAATTTGGCTATTCTTCCAGTATTGCGTATGTGTGTGTGACAATGTCATTTGCCAAAAATACTTTTTCTGCCTCCTACTGTCTCTTCTATCCCTGTCCCTCTTTTTCTCTGTGCCTCCGTGTATTAGTTCGTAGAGGTTGGCCCACCCCTAGGTGAGTTTCTGTTTCCGGCACTTCTGCCAGTACCACCTTCTTCCAGGCTGGCGTCTGGACACAGGCAGCATTCCCCGCTCTGTCTGGGTGCTGGCGGCTCTGCCCGTGACCTTGGGCAGTTTCCTCACACACATGCCCGTCAGATCTCCGGGATCCCTGTGCAGCTCGCTCCTCTCTGTGTCATCGTCTCAGTCTGTCTGTGTTGCTATAAGGGACTATGTGAGGCTATTAAAGAGAAGAGGTTTATTTGGCTTAGGGTTCTGTAGTTCCTAGTGGATGCATCAGCTGTGTCTGGGGTGAGGGCCTCAGGCTGCTTCTACTCATGGTGCTGCCAGAGGCACATGGCTCTGGAGAATTAACAGTGAGAAGGCACCAGCCACTCATGAGGGACGCACCCTGTGACCCACACACCTCCGTCAGGCCCTCTCTTCAGCTCAGGGGATTTGTGTTGGGTCTGGGAGACTCCTCCTTATTTCCTGTCTCTCAGATCCTTCATCTTAACACCCATTGTTTCGTGTATTTTACTTTTTTGTTTGTTTTCAAGTGGAAAGGCAAATCTGGTTCCTGTTGCCTATTCAGACCTGGAAGTTTCACTCAATTTTTTAAAAATTTGATTTGTGGGCGGACCCTGTGTCTCAGTGAAGTAGAGTGCCGGCCCCATTTGCTGGAGGTGGTGGGTTCAAACCCAGCCCTGGCCAAAAACTGCAAAAAAAAAAAAAAAAATTGTTGATTTGTAAGAGTTCTTTATACACTCTGGATATGGGTTCTCTGGTGGATAATGTATCGCCTACTCATTTCTTCAGTGATCATCTATCTTTTGGTGAGCAGAATGTTTTATTTTAACAAAGCGTAGTTTATTCTTTTATGGTTTGTTCTTTTATGGTTGCCTTTGCCAACATTAAGGTCCCTCTGCCTCTTTTGGATTTTATGCTTTTGGATTTTATGTCTTGGTCTCTGAGTTATCTGGAGTTGATTCTTACACATGGTGTGAGACAGAGGTTGATATTCAGCCCCCACCCCTATCTCCCTTGTTGCTCCAGCTTCGTTTATTAAGTGAGTGTCCTGGTGCCTGCTGTGTTATTGAGGCATCTTTTGAAAGGACTGGTAGACCTAATGCATGCACATGGGTCTATCTGGGCTCACTTGTGCCCCATTGACCTGTATGTCTGTCTTGATATCAGCCAGTGCCACACTGGCTTGGTTATTAATGCCTGTTTTGTTTTTTTTTTTTTTTTGAGAATCTTACTTTGTCATTCAAATGAGTGCCATGGCCTCAACTTAGCTCACAGCAACCTCAAACTCCTAAACTCAAGCGATCCTCCTGCCTCGAGGAGTCAGTCCCAAGTAGCCGGGACTGACTACAGGCACCTGCCACTTACACCCATCTAATTTTTAGTAGAGACCGGGCCTTGCTTTGCTCAGGCTTGTCTCCAATTTCTGAGCACAGACGATCTTCCCACCTCGGTCTTCAAGGGTGCTGGGATCACAGGCACAGCTTATCACACCTGGCCAATCACTGCTGCTTTTTTAGTAATTCTGGAAATCAGGCTGTGTGAGTTTTCCAGCTCTGTTCTTTTTCAAGACTGTTTTTGGCCATTCTGGCTCCTTTACAAATGCATGTACTTTTAGAGCGTCAGTCTGTTACTCTCTATAAAACAAAAAGCCTGCTGGGATTTTGATAGGGATGGTGTTGAATCCTTGGGTGACTTGGGGAGAAGTATCATCACCTTAGCAATGTTGAGTCTTCCGGTCAGTAGATTTATACACCTCTCCTTAAATCAGGTCAGCTCAACCTGACACTCTCAGTGGTGTCCTGTGGTTTTTGTCCCTAGGTGTCAACCATTTTTGGTTAAATGTTTTCCTAAATGTTTTGTTTTTATCTTACTAAGTGTTTTTTTTTTTTTGAGACAGAGTCTCACTATGTCACCCTCAGTAGAGTGCAGTGGCATCACAGCTCACAGCAACCTCTAACTCGTGGGTTTAAGTGATTGCCTCAGTCTCCCAAGTAGCTGGCTATAGGCGCTCACCACAACGCCCAGCTATTTTTTTGTCATAGTTGTCATTGTTGTTTGGCAGGCCCCAGGCTGGGCTGGAATGCACCAGCTTCAGTGCATGTGGCCAGTGCTCTACTCACTGAGTTATGGGCGCTGAGCCTTTACTAAGTATTTTTTAATGCTGTTTGAAAATAACATATTTAAAATTTTATTTTCTAGTCTTGCTATTATTTAGTTGTTTTTGTTTTTTTTTTAATATAGAAATAAGGTCTTGCTCCAGCACCCAGGCTGGAATACAGTGGTATGATCATAGCTCACTGCAGTCTTAAACTTGTGGGCTGAAGCAATCGTCTTGCCTCAACCTCCCAAGTAGCTAGGACTATGGGCATGAGCCACCGTGTCCAGCTAATTTTTATTATTTTTGCTTTTTGTAGAGACAGAGTCTTGCTATATTGCCTAGGCTAATCTCAAACTCCTGGCTTCAAGTGATTCTCCAGGCTCAGCCTCCCGAAGTACTGGGATTACAGGTGTGAGCCACAGCCCCCTGCTAGCATTTTCTTACTAGTTTTAATGGACTGTTTTTGGTATTCCTTTTAGATTTTCTTCACATATCACCCTGCTATCTGTAAATAAAGACAGTTTTTTGGCTCAGTGCCTGTACCTCAGCAGCTAGGGCACCAGCCACATATACCAAGGCTGAAGGGTTGGAATCCAGCCGGGCCTGCCAAACAACAATGACAACTACAACCAAAAAATAGCTGGGCATTGTGGCGGGCGCCTGTAGTCCCAGCTACTTGGGAGGCTAAGAGAAGAGAATTGCTTAAGCCCAAGAGTTTGAGGTTGCTGTGAACTGTGACGCCACAACACTCTACCGAGGGTGACATAGTGAGACTCTGTCTCAAAAAAAAGAAAAAGAAAAAGACATTTTAGGCTTGGCACCCACAGCACAGTGGTTACAGCACCAGCCACATATATCAAGGGTGGCAGGTTCAAAGCCAGCCTGGGCCAGCTAAATAACTGCAACAAAAAAATAGCCAGGTATTGTGGCGGGGACCTGTAGTCCCAGCTACTTGGGACGCTGAGGCAAGAGAATCACTTAAGCACAAGAGTTGGAGGTTGCTGTGAGCTGTGACGCCATAGCATTCTACCGAGGGCAAGAAAATGAGACTCTGTCTCAAAATAATAATAATAATATTTTAAAGACTTAAGACTTTTTTGCTCCAATCTTTCCATGAGAGTGATCTTTTATCTACTAATCTAGAAAGGCCCATCCTGCGGCTTCAGGGGTTTTTTCAGCAGCCTGTCACAGCTCAAACCTGTGGCTGGCCTGACGGTTATCACTAATCTGGCCCTGACCCCACAGATGAAGTGGGTGGTAGATGGTCTGGGCACATACCCAGCTCCTCTTGTGACACCATCCCAGGGTCCTGCGGCCCTGCTAGGGGTGGGGCCTGCGGCGGGGGTAGGGGGAACAGCTAGTATCTTTGTACCCACTCCAGGACTTGCGGTGGGAGCCTGGGGGAGTCCAAGTGCAAGGCCGTGTTCTGTTCTCCACGTAGGGCCTGCTGGGTTTCAGGGCCTGAGGTCTGCATGGGGATGGGCGTCTTCAGAGGTGTAGGGCAGAGCCTTAGGAAGGAGCTGAGCGGTGTGTGCGTCTCCCTGGAACTGCATGGGAACAGGATGGAGGAACTGAATGGGGGGTGTTGCTGATGGTGACACTGTTTTCCACTGTAGGGCTCGACATGGAGGAGGGGAAGGAAGGAGGCACGTGGCTGGGCATCAGTACGCGGGGGAAGCTGGCGGCACTCACCAACTACCTGCAGCCACGGCTGGACCGTGAGGCCAGGGGCCGAGGTATGGTGAGTGGGGTTGGGAGGGGCCGAGGACAGGGGTGGGGGTCGCGGCAGGGGTGAGACCAAGGTACAGGCAGAGGGCAGGGCCAAGCTAAGGCAGTGGGCCGTATGGTATGCTAGGGTACCTTGAGGCAGGGGCAGGGCCAAGGGGCAGTTTGGGAGCAGGCTAAGATCCCGTGGCAGGGCTGTCTAGAGAGAGCTACTGCCATAGGTAGTCTGTGGGTTCAGTGGCAGATACAGGAGGAGGGACGGACCACGGAGATGCCCTGCGGCATCACTGGGGAGCCGCCCTGAGCCTGGCCCATGCAGTGCTGGCGCAGCCGTGGTTTCCCCTTGTCTGTGGGATGTCTGGAGCTCAGGAGCCTTCCCCAAGGGGAGAGTCTGGTCGATACACTTTGTCCCCACTGAAGGTTCTGTTTCCCTTGGTGCTGGATTTCTGTATGGAGTCAGGATGGGGGAAATTTTTTCAAAACCGAAATAAACAGAGCTCTTAGGGCCAGATCGTGAGGCGGCTGGGTGGAGCAGGTGTGGCTGACTCTACATGGGGTTCTGGTCGCAGGGCTCTGGCTGGACCCTACCTGGGAGAGCTTGTCAAGGAGAAGGGCTCCTCCCTGCAGCACTGCCCCTGCCAGGCACTGGCTCCCTGGCAGCCCTCCTCCCTGCTCAGCCATGGGCCTCTGTCGCCTGCCCACAGGAGAACTCGTGACCCATTTTCTGACCACTGACATGGACAGCTTGTCCTACCTGAAGAAAGTCTCTATGGAGGGCCACCTGTACAACGGCTTCAACCTCATAGCAGCCGACCTCAGGTGTGTCTGCTGGGTGGGGAGTGGTGGCCTTGCCCTCAGGCTCATTGGAAAGGCACTTCCACTTGGGGTGAACTGTGGATGCCAGAGAAGCCTCTCCAGGAATGTCACGCCCAGTGGCTTGGCCGGTGTCCTGTGGACCCCACGTGTGGCAGACACACCAACTCAGGGACTTGGGAGTGGAGCATGGGGGCTTCCTGTGACCGTGTGGGCTGCTGGGTCCCTGCCTCCCGGGAGCCTGAGTCTGTGGGTGGAATGGCCCCTATTGAGTATCCCCCCCCATGGTGGGGAGTCCTGGCTAGGAAAGCTGGGGGTGTTATGCTCATGGTAGAGGTGCGCCCCAGAGCTGCAGAGGTTCTAAAGTGAAGTGAGCACCCACCCCCGCCCTCCCTCCTCCTGGGTCCCCAGCTGTCAGCACAGTGTGGCCAGCCTGTGTCTAGATGCCAGTCCTGAGACTGCCCCTTCTACAAGGCAGCTCCATGGCCTCTGTCCTGGCCCTTGAGCTCCCGGCCCACTGTTCCTCAAGCATCTGTTGCACATGGCAGCTGCCCTCAAGGCGGGGCTGCATGAGTTATAGTGTCCCCAGGGTGGGTGCTGGTGTTGGGCACTGCTGCCTGGAGCCTCCTCCCCACTCATGTCTCCACACCTGTGGGGGCAAAGTCCGTGCTCTCTGTGGTCCCCAAACTGTGAGACCACTTGAGTCTCAGTGGTTCCATCTGGGCCTGCCCCTGCCCCAGGAGACCAGACCTGTGGCTGTGACACCAGTGGGACTGGGCTCAGCAGCCTGTCACGGCTGGCACTGAGGGTGCTGTTCTCAGAACACCTTCATGGGCCAGGTGATGCTTGCAGTCAGGGAGGACTTAGGGTCTTCAGAGCCTCAGCAGCTCTTCTGACTGCCAGAAACTGCAGGGTGGGGTCTGCCCTCCTGTTCCCAGCCAGAGAGGGTAGGCAGTGTCCAGGGAGCAGAAGGGCAGAGGCTGAAGGGTAGGAGTGTGAGAGGCCAGTGAGCAGCTCTGCTGGTGGTTGCCAGTGAGGACGCCCAGGCCTGGAAGGGAGAAAGGCTCATCTTGGGTCATACCTGCCCTCTGCCTGGCCTGAAGCGGCATGGGGCCCCATTGTGGGCACCTAATTCTGCAGACCCTTACACAAAATGTTCAAAAGAGACTGCCTGCAAACAAAATCTCTGAACTCATTAGCCGGATGTCTTAAGAAAGTTGCCAAAGGCTGTGCATGGTGGGTAGAATGCTAATGCAGATTGGATGTTCTAGAATAGTGGTTCTCAACCTTCCTAATGCTGCAATGTATTTTCATTGTTAAAAAGGTGTCGCGACCCACAGGTTGAGAACTGCTGTTCTAGAAGCTGCTGGGGTGTGGGGTGGGGCTGCCTGGTGGGAAGCACTGCAGGAGGAAGGCAGGCTTCACGTATCTATGATGGCCTTTTCCCTGGGTCCATTTGTTCTGAAGGCACAGGGCTCCATGTCTAGCATCCGGCCCAGAAAAGCCACAAAGAGTCCCTCTTTAGTTTGCACAAAAAGCATTCCAAGTTCTAGAAGATTTACGGTGGCACTGAGGAACAAGAACATTTTCAGGGGTGGTGCCTGTGGCTCAACGGAGTAGGGTGATGGCCCCATATGCTGGAGGTGGCGGGTTCAAACTCAGCCCTGGCCAAAAACTGCAAAAAAAAAAAAAAAAAAGTTTAAATTTTTTTCAGGCTCAGCACCCATAACTCAGGGGTAGGGCTTCTGCCACATACACTGGGGCTGGCGGGTCTGAACCTGGCCCCAGCCTGCTAAAAACAACAGTGACAACTACAACAAAAAAATAGCCAGGCATTGTGGGGGGAGGCCTATAATCTCAGCTACTTGGGAGGCTGAGTCAAGAGAATCACTTAAGCCCAGGAGTCTGAGGTTGCAGCAATGCGCTCTACTGGGGGTGACATAGTGAGACTGTCTCAAAAAAAAAAAAAAAAAAAAAAAAAGAACGTTTTCAGCTGGGGAGCATTGTAACTATTTAAAAGTCCATGATTAGGACATGAGAGGAAAAAAGCGAGACTTTTGGGTCTTCATTCTGAAGCCTCCATCACCCGAGGGCCTCCTGTTAAGAGGCCTCGGAAATGAGCCCCATACCCTGTGGTTGATCTGTCGGAGGGGCGAGTGGGGGTGGGGCTCAGCCCTGCAGTCCTCACCACAGGCCACTCCTGCATGCCAGAGCCATGAGGCCTTCAGTGAGGCAGGAGGTCTTTAGATGCTGTGCCTCCAGGGCTGGTGGTCCCCAGGGTGAGCCAGGAGTGTGCCTGATGCTGGACAACAGCTGGGATCTCCATGACTTCTCAGGCCCCTCTGTAGCCCCTGGCCTGGCCACAGTGGACTGTGCTGGTTGTCTGCTAGGGCTCCAGGGACAGGGCCGTGGGGTTGCTGGGCAGTGCCGTGGGCTGGATGCCCAGTGCTGTGGGCTGGATGCCTTGTGGCTCCTGTCTGACTGTCTCTCCTCTTATCCACAGCACTACAAGGGGAGATGTCATTTGCTACTATGGAAACCGGGGGGATCCTGAGCCCGTTGTCCTGGCACCAGGTGAGCCTGTGTTGGCAGCCTAACTGGGGTGGGGGTGTGCTCCTGTGCAGGGGACACCCTGTGCTTTGCAAGAGGCCTGGCCCCTTTGTAGCACTCTGCTGGGACTGCCCCGGTGGCTGTCTGTGCACCTCTGGTCTGTATGGGCCCGTGGCCTGCTCCTGCACCCTGCCATCCTCACCACACTGTTCCTGCTGTGTGAGGCATGTCCTGCTCTGCTTCCCACTTAACCCTGCTGCTCTGCCGGCCCCCTAGCCCTACCTGTGGCCCCATCTTTGCCCTACCTTCTGTGCCACCCAGTGCCAGGTCCTGCCTGTCCTTCTCAGCCTTAAGGCCATACCATCCGGGGCTCTGCAGAGGCTCTGCAGGTTCTCATGTGCACACCAGGGTCTGGCCCCCCACACACACATTTTCTGGGCCCAGGCCCTGTCCTGCTTCTCCATCTGCATCCCTCCCCACCTCCCATCCACACTCCGCAGCTGAGCCCTCCGCTGTCCTGACCCTGGCACTGCCCTGCTGCCTGGACTGAGCCTTCTGCTGGTGCGCCTTTCTGTACCCTCCCTCAGGTGCTACAAAGTCCTGGGAGCCTCCTCTGCCCAAGTGTACAGAGGGTGTCATGTTGCTCCCCTCTGTGAGCCACTTCAGGGGGAGGGTGGTCTGCGTCTTGTTCCAGGACAAAGCAGCACCCCCGGGAAACACGCACAACACTGTCCAGCAGGGCAGTCTGGGTGTACGATGCCCAAGCCTCAGCTGGGGCCCCTGTTCCTGCTAGTCACCACCTGCAGCCACACCTCATGGCTGGCATTTAGGACCATGTGCTGGGACGTCTGTGCTGGCCCCTGCACGCCAGCACCCTCAGGGGCCCACAGCCCACCTGCCTCTCAGGGGATGGTGAAGCTGCCGGGCTTGTCTTGAGTCCCATGGTCCCTGCCTGGCCTACACTGGGGCTGGCTCCCAACTTTCCATGTCTGCACAGTGGCGTGTTGGCCACAGGTAGGCCTGGCAGCTCAGAGCCTGATGCTGGGGTCATCCGTGCAAGGTCCCCCTGGGCCAGTTGAGATCCTCAGAGGAGCCATCTGCCTGGAAGTGGCTCTCAGCGTGTCCCATCCCTGCCTTGCACACGCTGCTGGAGCCCTCTCCTACACGTGGGCTCATCCTGCCAGCCAGCCTCTGGGCCCCTGGCCCTCCCCTCTCGGTCTTGGACAGAGATGCGGGCACCCAAAGCAGCCCCAGCCATGCTCTCAAGAGGCAGGTGACAAGGCACAGACACAAACATGATTAGGAGGTGGGGGCACGGCCCTGTCCATTCCTGGTATTGTCTGTGTCGGTGAGCATTGCCGGTCCAGGAGGCGGGGGCAGGGGCCTGGCCATTCCTGGTGTTCTCTGTGTTGGTGAGCGTTGCGGGTCCAGAAGGCTGGGGCACGGCCCTGGCCATTCCTGGTGTTGTCTGTGTTGGTGAGCATTGTGGGTCCAGGAGGCGGGGGCACAGGCCTGGCCATTCCTGGTGTTATCTGTGTTGGTGAGCGTTGCAGGTCCAGGAGGTGGGGGCATGGCCCTGGCCATTCCTGGTGTTGTCTGTTGGTGAGCGTTGTGGGTCCTGAAGGCAAGGGCACGGCCCTGGCCATTTCTGGTATTATCTGTGTTGGGGAGTGTTACAGGTCCGGGAGGCGGGTGCATGGCCCTAGCAGGTTCCTGGTGTTGTTTGTGCTGGTGAGCGTTGCGGATCCAATTATGGGTCCAGGAGGCGGGGGCACAGCCCCGGCCATTCCTGGTGTCATCTGTGTTGGTGAGCGTTGCGGATCCGGGAGGCGGGGGTACGGCCGTGGCTGGTTCCTGGTGTTGTATGTGTTAGTGAGGGTTGAGGGTCAGGTGTGAAGCAGGACGGGTTTGTGCTCATGGAGGTGGGCTCATGATTTGCACGGAGCTGGGCTGCTCTGAGCTGTGAGTCGGAAACTAAGAGGCACAGAAGGAGACAGAGGCTCCCCCAAGTCTGAATGTTGGCTCAGAAGCCCTGAGAGCTGGTGGTGCAGCTCTGACCACCCCCGTGATTTCTGCTGAGTTCTGTCCTGGGGAAACCCTCTCCATCCACTCCTTGTCTCACCCTCAGCCTTCCCCCGCTGATCAGTGTCACTTTTTTCTTTTTTCGTAACAGCTTTATGAGATATGACTCACACAGCAAGGCTCACTCATTTATATATAGTGTATCCGTCAGTGGATTTCAGTTCATTCACAAAGTTGTGCAGCTGTCACTGTCACCTAATTCCAGGGCTCATCAGCAGTCGCTGCCCTGCCTGGGCCCTCTCCGCCCCTGGCAACCTTTGATTGGCTTTCTGTCTCAGGATTTGCTATCGGACATTCCATATGGATGGAGTTCTATACCATGTGGTTTGGGGAACTGACTTCTTCCCTGAAGCCTAATGTTCTCAGGGTCTAGCCTACAGAACCAGGATCAGTGCTGTGTTTCTTTTTTGGCTGAATAACATTGTACGGGTATATGACATTTTGTTTCTGCTTTCTTCCACTGAGGGACACTTGAGTTTCTTCCCCCTTTTGGCTGGCGAATAATGCAGCTGTGAGTCAGTTTGTGTGGACGTGTTTTCCTGGCTCTGTGTCCATTCGTCAGTTGAGGAGCACGTGGTTTGTTTCCACCTTTTGACTATTACGAACAAGGCCACTGGAAACCTGCAGGACAAGTCACGTTTTCATTTCTCTCCCTTATACACCGGGGGGTGGAGTCACTAGATCATATCAGAACGCTGTTTAACTTTCTGGAACTTCCAAACTGTTTTCCAAAGCAGTCGCATCATTTTACATCCCCACCAGCAGCAGGAGAGTTGCCATTTCTCTGAATCCTCAGCAACGCTTGCTGCATCCCAGTGGGTGTGAAGTGGTGTCTCCCTGCGGTTTGGGTTTGCATTTCTCTGACCCTAATACCCTTGGGTACCTTCGACCTGCCTTTTGGCCATTTGTATATCTTCTTCAGGGACACATTTATTCAAATTGGTGGTCTTTTTGAGTTGTAGGAGTTCCTCATACATTTTAGCTACGGTCTCTTATCAAATACATGATTTGCAAAGATTGCCTTCCCTTCTGTACCTTTCTTTTTTACTTTCTTCCTGGAATATTTTGAAGCACAAAGCTTTAAATTTTGATGAAGCCCCTTTTTTCTTTCTTTTTTTTTTTTTTCTTTTCTTTTGTTGCTTATGCTTTTGGCCTTTGATCTCTTATCTAAGAAGCCATTGCCTAATCTAAGGTCATGGCCTTTCAGCCTGTGTTTTCTCCTGAGTTTCACGGCTGGTCCTGCTTGAGTTAACTTGTGTGTATGGTGTGAGGTAGCCGCGTTCTTTGCCCATGTGAACCTGGTGGGATGGCCTTTCCACGTCACCGCTGGTGACACCTGTGGCTGGTGATTTGGCTGAGGGGGCCCTTCCCTGGGAAGCACCTGGAGCAATGTCAGACCTGGCTGAGACATTCACCTGGAAGTCTGGTGGGGCAGAGGGTGGCGTCTTGGCATCCCTGGTGCATCATAGACTCCACTGCTCTGAGCAAGCCTGCCCTCTGGAGGAGAGGTTCTGAGGGGCTGCTCCACCTTACTGTTGTGACCGGAAAGCCTTTTCCTTTTAGTGACACCCCTGTCGCCATTCTAGGAACTTGTTCTGAGAAACCCCAGCCCAGAGTCCTTACACCAAGTGCCTGTCAGCTCCCCCAGCCGGCGTCCCAGCTGGTGTGCAGAGGTGGGTCATTCTCTGCTAAGGCCTTGGCTGTGCCCTCTGGGTGGGACTGCCCCCACATGCTGACACGAATCAACACTCATTGTGGTGGGCGCCCTCCTGGCTGTGGGCTGCTGACTTTTCCACCCTTGGCCTGCTCAGGTGGCCCCTGCCCCTGACTTAGGGACCGGTGACTTTGGAGGCAGCTCCCTCTCCACTGCTCTCTTTACCACCTTTGGATTTCAACTTGCTTGTTCCTTATTTATCCATCCACCCAGGCCACTTGGCCCCTGTGTCCTGGGGTCTCCTGTGGGTCTGTCCCCTGTGCTGAGTTCTACACCCCTCACCACACACACAGGTCTGGAATGGGTGCAGAGATGGTGCTGGAGCATGGGGGTGGCCTGGCCTCAGTCTCATCTGCCTGTGCTACCTGTGGCTGTACCTGCCACCTCACCCTGTGCTGGGCAGGTGGGGGTCTACCCTGGAATGGCATAGCAGGGCCTCTGCATGGCCAGGCTGACCCCTCCCCACAGGGACCTACGGGCTGAGCAACGCACTGCTGGAGACACCCTGGAGAAAGCTGTGCTTTGGGAAGCGGCTCTTCCAGGAGGCCGTGGAGCGGTGCCAGGCACTGCCCAAGGACGCCCTGGTCGCCCAGCTCCTGGATGTGCTCAGCAATGAAGAGGCGTGAGTTTCCTGGGGCCGAGAGGAAGGAGGCCCTGAAAGTGCCCAGGCTAGCTACGGGAGAGCCTGGAGACACACTGTCCTCTGCCTCCCGCCTGCCCCTCTGTGCAGTTGAGGTTTCCAGTGACAGATGGCACTTCTGGGCCTGGGCCCTGGGAGGTCCGGTGCTGGAAGGTCCAGAGCAGTCCGTGCTCCCCTCTGCTAGTAGGAAATTCTGGAAGATTCCAGACACTGCCAATCAGGGAGGAAAGGGACAAACCACAGAAGCGAGCAGCCAGGGGTCAGCATGTCTTGGGGTCCCCAGAGACCGTGGGCTGAGCAGGAGGCAGGGACTTACCACCTAGGAGATGCTGGCCAGAGGAACCCCTGCTCCTTCACCCTTAGGCCCCCAGGCCCCTCAGCTGGCCTCTGGGTGGCAACCTTCAGACCCTGGACACCAGGGTCTTGGCTACCCCAGCTGGGGGGTCCCCGTGCCTGCCAACACAGTCTTACTCCCACCCAGTAAGGTAGCTGCCATGTTCCTCCCTCCCCTCGAAGACCAGGCCACATCCATCCTGGGTGACCGTGCGTCTACTCCTACCCTATCCAGCTTGCACCCTCAGAGGAGCCCCCATGCTCTGGACCTCTGAGCTATGGTCCTAGCCTTCAGCCTCACTATCGCCACCCCCTCTGGGGAGCCCCTCCCGGCCTCCTCCCAGCTATGAGTCCATGTGGCCCTTAGTCCTGTGTTGTCCTGGGCAGGTCTGTGATTGGCCCTGTCTGCTCTTGTGGGCAGCTGTAGCCCTGGTGCTGAGTGCCTGGCCATTCACACAGCTGGAGTGGACAGATCCCTGTAGGCCACCTCCCTGGGCAGCTGGGGAGAGCACTGTGCTGCAGGGGCCCGGGCTCAGTGAGGGAGTCAGAGGTGGAAGGGTGGATGGAGATTTGCAGCCGTGAGCAGTGTAGCTGAAATAATCTATGTGGTTCCACCCAGCCACTCTCCAAATCCAATCAGAATGAAAGGCAGGGCCACCCTGATAGACAGCTGAGACTGACTGCCACCCCTCCCCTGTCCTTGCAGACAGCTGCCAGACCCAGCAATCGAGGACCAGGGTCAGGAGTACGTGCGGCCCTTCCTGAGCAAGTACTCGGCCGTGTGTGTGCGCTGCCCAGGCTATGGCACCAGGTACGACGGGGCTGCCCAAGTGGCACCTTCCCATCCTGCATATCACCTCCTAGGTTGGAGGGCTGGACTGGCCAAGAAACTAAGCATCTCCGAGCTCCATAGCTAGCCGGGGCCAGGCTCCTTCTGGTTGAGTGGATTCCAGAACCCTGTCTAGACAGGCTACAGTGGCCAGCAGACTCCAGGGTTAACTGTCAGGCTCCTGGGGACCCTGTAGGCTGACCTCTTACTGGCAGAGGCGTGATAAGCTGACAGGTACTGCCCTGTGGCTTCAGACCCACGGGCTGCCACTGGGTTGGGCACCCTCCCCACTCCTCTTTAGTGCTGCGGAGTGTTGTCTCCCTCCAACCTGACCTCTGTCACAGGCTTCTTTTTTTGTCATAGGCTTGTTTTCATGACTGTCACGTTTGCTGATGTTAACCCATGTGTATGGGGCAGCTGGTGCCAGGTCTGCTCCCTGGCTGGCTGTGTGGCCACTGGGTCTAGCCCCACAGGGGACCCTCAGTGTGTGCCCACCCTGGGTGGGGAAGCACATGGTCAACCAAAGGATGCCATGTGAAAGTGGCAGGGCTGGGCTCACACTGTAGGGATGAGCTGGGCAGGCTGGAGTGTTTCAGACTTGAAGTGCCCGGACTTCCTGGGTGTGGGTGTCCAGATGTCCCCCATGTCCCCCACATTCCCAAGGCCGGGGCTGTTGCCCCTGTTCTCTGGCACAGGTGTGGGGCTGCTCCTTCTCACCTCCATCTGACCCCAGCTGTGGCTCTGACAGGCAGTGTAAGGGCTGAGGGACAGTGGGTGACCGTGGGCCCTGTGCCCTTTCAGAACCAACACCATCATCCTTGTGGACATGGATGGCCATGTGACCTTCACCGAGCGCAACATGCTGGACAAGGACCCGTCCCGCTGGGAGACCAGCACCCACGAGTTCACTCTGCAGAGCTAGCCTAACCTCTGGGCACAGCCAGCCGGCTCAGGGGAGCGTCAGGCCACCTTGGAGGGGAACCCTCCCCAGCCACACTGCACTGCCTGGGACTTGGCCGGCGTCTGCCAGGATTGGGGACTTGTGATTTGTGTGTTACCCCTGTCTTGTTCCCTGCGCATAGCTCAGCGTCCGCCCTTATGCCATTGGGGGGCAATGGAGCCTGACACAGGTCGGGGGCAGGACCAAGAGTGCCGTAAGCACATGAATACGCCTGGGCCTCCCCTGCACACATGTAAGACACACGCATACATGCCTCACAGGCATGTGTACAGGTCCGCCACACACTCATGTGCACGCACTCACAGTTGCAAAGACACACACATACCTGTATCTTTCCCCCTCATGCCCTGTTGGCTAGGTAAATGACAGAAGTAGGCTTTTATGTAGAAGCCGCCCTCTCTGGGGGGACTGGGCATGGATTTGCTTCAGTCCCAACCACCAGACCTGCTCCTGCAGAGGACATCAGCCGCATTTGGACACAGGCACAAAGAAAGCCCGGAAAAACCGACTTTTGGTGGTGGATTCGGTGCCCTTACGTGTGCTGGGGTCTCATGTGTTTGGCCAGTCCTATGTGTGCTGGGTGGTCTGTGTGTATGGGGGGGCTCTCAGACCCCTGCTTCCCCAGCTGGGGCTGTGGGTTCTGTCCGCCCACCTTAGCAAGCGGCACAGCCAGCTCCTGCCCTCTTCTTCCTCCTTGGCAAGCCAGACTTTGTGGGAGTCTATACTTGAATTTGAGCTGTTGATAATAAAACTCAGGCTGTGGTGAGTGTGTGTGTCCTGAGGCCTGTCCCTATGTGCCAGCTGTTGGCAGGAGCTACCCTGTGTCCTGTGAAGGCCCAGACACCAGCACAAGGCTCCTTCTGTTTCCTCCATTGCTGTGACAGAGCCACACACCTGGAACACAGTAGGTGCTGGTGTTTACCAGGTGGCCATGGGATTCTGGTCCCCAGGTTGACCATGACATCCCAGGGATGGAGAGAAAGGCAGCAGGGCAAGTCTGTGGCTAATCTGTCTCAGCCCCTCATGTGTCCAGCACCCTGTGGCTAATCTGTCTCAGCCCCTCATGTGTCCAGCATGGGTCCTCAGGTGTGGCTGCACATAAAAGATCCTATATCCAGGGGTGAACTCCAGGCTTTCCCCTGTCTTTGCAGCTCCTACCAATTTGGCCTTCTTGGATCAGTGAGAGTGCAGAATAGGAGTGGACCTGCACCATAGCTTCCAAGCCTGGGTTTGGCATGTGCCAGGTCAGCTTGGGGAGAGGCAGGGGCCTCCCTGTTCCTCCCCACTCCTGCCCTGAACACCCTGCTGGGGTCTGGGGCCCTCCATGGGTTCCCAATGGTGACCCAGCCCATACCTCCAGGCCTAGTGAAAAACTGAGGTTCCAAATCCCATGTGTGTTTGGCCAAGTCAGGACAACAGGCTTCCAGCTCAGGGTGCTACCCCAGCCTACAAGGTCTTCTCCTGCCCCAGTACCCGCCCCATGTCCTGCACTAGCACTCTGTGCCAGCACCTCCACCGCCCTTGTCAGGCACACTGCCCTCAGGAAGAGCCTCCCCTGAAGTTTGCCTCTGCTCTGGACACCAGACCTGTCCAGGGAAAGCTTTCCAAGTCCTTGTCATGGATCACTTCTCCCCTGCCTGCCTTGGGCTCCCTAATAGCCTGGGGCCCCCAAGGAAGGGTCAGCCTAAGATGCAGACTATTGTTATCAGTTAAGGTGTGTCTACCAAAAATGATATGTTGGTATCCTGACCCCAGTAAGTCAGAATGTGACTGCTTGGAGATAAGTTCTTTCCAGGGATCACCAAGATAGAATGCAGTGTTTGAGGGGGCTCTAATCCTCCAATCCAACATGACGGGTGTCCTTATACAAAGAGGAAGATTTGAACACAAGGACAGACATGCAAAGTGAGACAGTGTGTGGAGACTGGAGTTCTGCCACCACAAGCAAAAGGGTCACCAGAGGCTGTGGGAGGCTTGCATCCAACCCTCTCCTCAGCCTTCTGGGGGCAGCTGCTCCACCTGATTCACCTGATCTCAGACTTCCAGCCTCCAGAATGAGACAGTAGATGTCTGTTCAAGCTGGTCTGTTCTGGTGCTTTGTTATAGCAGCCCTAACTGATGAATACAATTGTGACGTTTACCTTATTGACATGGGACACCATGTGACCCCTCAGCTCCCAGCCAGGACAGGAGAAGGGGGCACCCCCAGGAGTGCCTTCCCTGTAGGACCAGGGTCCTCTCATACTGGCGTGACTGCATTGCCTGGCACTGCTCCAGATCCACCCCCTGCTCCCAGCCAGACACTCTGCTCAGCTCCTGCCCCAGGGCCTTGTGTTCACTGGCCCCTCCACTGAAGAACTCAAGATGCCCGAATGCAGTTTTCCTCACTTCTTGCAGATCTTTCTTCTTTGTTTCTGAGACAGAGTCCCACTTTGATGCCTGGGGTAGAGTGCCGTAGCATCATAGCTCACAGCAACCTCAAACTCTTGAGTTCAAGCCATCCTCCGGCCTCAGCCTCCCAACTAGCTGAGACTACAGGTGCCCACCACCACACCCAGCTAGCTTTCTCTTTTTAGTAGAGATGGGGTCTTGCTCTTGCTCAGGCTGGTCTTAAATTCCTGACCTCAAGTAATTCACCTGCCACAGCCTCTCAGAGTGCTAGGATTACAGGTGTGAGCCACTGGGCCCGGCCCTCTCACAGGTCTTTCTTAAAATCTCAGGGAGGCAACCCATTTAAAGTTGCAGGCTGGGCATAATTGCTCACCTTGTAATTCCAACACTTTGGGAGATTGAAGTGGGAGGATTGCTTGAGGCCAGGAACTTGAGACCAGCCTGGACAACACAGTGAGACCCTATTCCTACAAAAAACATTTTAAATCAAACAGGCAAAATGGCATGTGCCTATAGTCCCAGCTACTCAGGAGGCTGTGGTGGGAGCATTGTTCTAGCTCAGGAGTGCAAGGCTGCAGTGAGCTAGAATCCCACTACGATACTCCAGCCTGGGTGATGGAGAGCAACCCAGTTTCACACACACACACAAAGGGCAGCGCCTGTGGCTCAGTGAGTAGGGCGCTGACCCCATATACCAAGGGTGGCAAGTTCAAACCTGGCCCCGGCCAAACTGTAACAAAAAATAGCCGGGCATGTGGCAGGCGCCTGTCGTCCCAGCTACTCAGGAGGCTGAGGCAAGAGAATCACCTAAGCCCAAGAGCTAGAGTTGTTGCTGTGAGCTGTGATGACACAGCACTCTATCGAGAGTGACAAAGTGAAACTGTCTCTTAAAAAAAAAAAAAAAAAATTGACATCTCCCAGCTCCTCCCTGCTCTGTTCTTCTCAATGGCAGTTAGTGCATCTGATGGATTGTTTCTTGTGCGTCTTTGCCAGAACGGAGCTGCAGGAAGACGGGGACCTTTCCTCTTTTGCCCACCACAGTGCCTGGTAAAAATGTGCACCTAAATTGACAGTGTTGGCACTTCCCAAGTCCTCACTCAAGCCAGTCCCTTAGCAAGGCCTTGGGCATCACAGGGTCCCGGGGCCTCTCGGAATCCAGTGCCTTCAGGAAGACCTTTGGTCATGCCACCCAGGAAGGCCTGGACCCAGCACCATCTGGCCCATCTGCTGTGCTTGTCACCAGGTGCGTCTGTCCCCTGACTCCCCTTTTCAGATGCCCTTCCCATAGAAGCTGTCTTTGGTTTGGCCTGAGTTGTGTGCTGTGCTGTGTAGATGTGGAGGCTGGAGGTGGCGCTGACCACTGTGGAGGCAAGTCCATGAGTAAGCATGGCCAGTGGGAATGCAGCATGGCCTCGGGCCTCATTGTGGTGGGTCTGGATGCCCAGCCTGCCCACAGACTCCCCAGAACCATGTCTTGGTGTCATCTGCCAGGAGACGGTGCCAGCTCATGGGTGAGCTGAGCTCAGGTGGAAAAGGTCCTCCCACAGCGTAGCTGGAGCCAGAGCCAGCTCAGGTCCTACATTGAGCACCTTTGTCTGTCACATAGCTGGATCTGGAGTTTCAAGTCTCACTGAGGCTGGTAGAAGCCTCCACTCACCAACCACCCGCAGGTAGGAGGCACTACAGCTGGTTTGGTGCTTGCCAAGTTCTTGTGGGCTCTGCCTGGCCCAGCCACAGAGAAGCTAGCTCTTCCACCTGAGTCCAGGATCTAGACCGCCTTTGGGGGTATTGCCCACTGTGAGATGCCCCATGCTGAGTCGAGTGAATGAACGGCCTGCACAGGCCTCTAGTATGTCACCCAAAACACCTCCTTACTTTAACCTTTTTCATTTTGAAATGACTTCAATTTGCTAAAAGGTTAAAAAAAAATAGAGCAAGGAATTCTAACGTCTTCCATCCAGTTTCCCTTTTTTTTTTTTTGAGGCAGAGTTTCACTCTGTTGCCCTCAGTAGAGTGCTGTGGCATCACAGCTCACAGCAACCTCAAACTCTTGGACTTAAGTGATTCTCTTGCCTCAGCCTCCCAGTAGCTGTTTTTTTTTTTTTTTTTTTTTTTTCCTTTTGTTTTGTTTGGGTTTGTTTTTTGTTTTTTTGGTAAGAGATAAAGTCTTACTCTGTCACCTGGGCTGGAGTGCAATTGTATCTCCCTGTGTTCTCAAACCCCCTGGGCTCAAGTGATCCTCCTGCCTCAGCTTCCTGAGTAGCTGGAACTACAAACCCTGCTACCATGCCTGGGTAGTATCCTCAAATGTTAACACTGTACCTGACTACAGTAAAATTATTACAACCAAGAAGTTACCATTGATACTGTTAGAGAAAAAATTACTCAGCGATACTCATGAAAGCATGGTAAGAAAGACTTTACTCAGGACCATTGCCCTAAGTGGAGGGACCACTGCAAAAGGGTCTTTCAGTGGGAGAGACTGGGCTCATCTCTGAATATAGCACAGGGAAGTGTAGATTTATAGCTGTGTGGGGTGGGGTGGTGGTGGTCAGTGGATGGAAAATGACTAAGAGGAAACATCAGGGTTGGGGGACTCTGGTTCACCTGCCTTAGCAGATTGCTGCTGAAGGGAGGCAAGGGTGACCTGACACACCTCATACCCTTGCCATTCCCCAGGCTCATGCCTGTAATCCCAGCACTTTGGGAGGCCGAAGTGTGTAGATTGCCTGAGCTCATGAGTTTGAGACCAGCTTGAACAAGAGTGAGACCCCATCTCTACTAAAAGTAGAAAAACTAGCTGGGCATTGTGGTGGGCGCCTGTAGTCCCAGCTACTCAGTAGGCTGAGGCAGGAGGATGGCTTGAGCCCCAAGAGTTTGAGGTTGCTGTGAGCTATAATGCCACAGCACTCTACCTAGTGCTGCAGTGTGAGACTCTGTCACAGAAACAAACAAAAAACTGACTTAGTAGGGGTCTTTGGTAAAATTGGATTTTCCAAAAGAACGCACAGAAGGGCCTAGAAGGTGGTTCATGAGCCTAAATAAAGTTTGGTCAAGCAAAGAATGTTTGTCAGTGTCAGAAGAGACTTTTCCCTTTCCTTTAAATGGTTGTTGGGCTGGCTGCAGTGGCTCACGCCTGTAATCCTACCACTTTGGGAGGCTGAGGTATGTGGATGTCTTGAGCTCAGGAGTTCAAGACCATCCTGAGCAAGAGTGAGACCCCCAATCTACTAAAAACTGTGGTGGTGGGCACCTGTAGTCCCAGCTATTCAGGAGGCTGAGGCAGGAGAATCACTTAAGCCCAGGAGTTTGAGGTTGCTGTGAGCTATGATGCCATAGCACTCTACCGAGGGCAACAGAGTGAGACTCTGTCTCAATAAATAAATAAATTGTTGTTAGGTCACTTTTTGATCATCAAGGACCAGCTAAGTCATCTGCTGGGACTTGGGAGGAGCAGACATCTGCTGGATGGTGTAAGCTGTCAGGCTTATAATAAAGGGAATTTGGCTTCTTTCTCTTTCTTTTTTTCTTTTTTGAGACAGACCTCAAGCTGTCATCACAGCTCACAGCAACCTCCTATTCCTGGGCTCAAGCAATTCTGCCTCCGCCTCCCAAGTAGCTGGGTCTACAGGCGCCCACGACAACACCTGGCTATTGTTGGGTTACAGCCGTCATTGTTGTTTGGTGGGCCTGGGCTGGATTCAAACCCACCAGCTCAGATGTATGTGGCTGGCGCCTTAGCCTCTTGAGCCACAGGCGCCGAGCCTCTTTTTTTTTTTTTGAGACAGAGTCTCAAGCTGTCGCCCTGGGTAGAGTGCTGTAGTGTCATAGCTCACAGCAACCTCAAACTCTTGGGCTTAAGCGATTCTCCTGCCTCAGCCTCCCAAGCAGCTGGGACTACAGGCACCTGCCACAACACCTGGCTATTTTTTGGTTATAGTTGTCATTGTTGTTTGGCAGGCCTGGGCTGGATTCAAACCCTCCAGCTCTGGTGTATGTGGCTGGCACCCTAGCTGCTTGAGCTACAGGTGCCGAGCCCTTTTTCTGTTTTTTGAGACAGAGTCTCACTCTGGCTCAGGCTAGTCTGGAACTTCTGAGCTCCTATCTACCTGCCTCAGCCTCCCAGAGTGCTAGGATTACAGGCGTGAGCCGTAGTTTGTATTAATATTAAAAAAAAAAAAAACAAAGATTAATAGTTGGAACAAACTATAAAATGCAGTTCTGAGACCAGAGGGCAGCAGTCAAAGAGATTTCTAAGTACTGGGCCTGAAGCAGCTTCAGTTGGAGTGAGAGCAAGCTGACAGATTTTCCTGTGTTGCAGTTTGCATGTTATGAAGGTTGTGATTTCTCTGAAGTTAATATCAAGTTTTCCAGCTTCAGCATGCCTTGCTTAGCAAAAGGACAGTTTTAATTTTCAGTGGTTCTAAGCTGAAGGATGAGAGAAAGATCGGAAATACTAGGTTAGAGAGTTATAGCCAGATATTAGAGGAAACTAGAAGCATTCAGGATCCAGTCCAGTTTGTAGGTGAATATCAAAACTTCAGAAGCAATGAATAGGGCTAGAATTTAATAATGAGTACATGACAGTTTTCTTCCAGCACATAACTTTCTTTCTATAGTCACCTCCCCTTTCTGTTAAAGATGTCAAAGTGAGGCTGATTTACTTGTGAAATAAGTCGTCTCGTTAAACTTGGTCTGATCATTTATATAAGTAGAGCAATAACAGTGACTCACCAATAGGCTCTCTCTAAATTTACTTTGCTGGGACTTTGTAAAATTTCAGATTGATACAAGGGTACAAACAACTAGGTTACATTGTTTGCATTTGTTAGGTAGAGTCCAAGTTGTAGTTGATCCCTCCACCTAGGTGTGCCATGTACCCCTATTTTGTGTCCTTAGTGGGAGCACACCAGACTTCCTCCTTCCTCCCCCCTATTTGGATACAGTTATGTTTTTCTCTTGTGTGGGTATGCAGTTGCATATTAGTATTGAATACATTGGATACTTGCTTTTCCATTCTTGTGATACTTTATTAAGGAGAATGTCCTTCAACTTCATCCAGGTTAATACAAAAGATGTAAAGCCTCCATCTTTTTATGGCTGAATAGTATTATACGTATGCATGTACCACAGTTTGTTAATCCTGTCATGGGTGGATTTGGTTGATTCTACATCTTGGCGATTGTGAATTGAGCTACGATAAACATTCTAACATGAGTGTCCTTATGGCAAAATGATTTTTTTCTTCTGGGTAAATACCTAGTAATGGGATTATAGGGTCAGATGGAAGATCTTGCTGAGGAATCTCTGGCCTCTTTGCCTACTTGCCCTGGCAATGGAGGCACGTTTGAATGTATCCCGCTCTATAAGCTTTCTTACTCTGTAAGCCTATCTTTCTCTTCTTCAATAAACTTTGTTTCATGCTTGCCTAAAAAAATTAAAAATAAAAATAGCAAGGAATCTCATTGCTTTTGGCTAAGATGACGTGTAGTAAGGAATCTCAGATAGGATTTTAAAAGCCTCTCCAGACAGGGAAACAAAACCAGGCCTTCCCATCATACTTTGCCTGCAATACCTATAGGTTTGATGACTTCCTTTCTTTTTTTCTGTTTTTTTTTTTTTTTTTTTTTTTTTGAGACAGAGCCTAAAGCTGTCACCTTGGGTAGAGTGCCATGGCATCACAGCTCACAGCAACCTCTGACTCCTGGGCTCAAGCAAGTCTCCTGCCTCTGCCTCCCAAGTAGCTGGGACTATGGGTGCTCACTACAACGCCCAGCTATTTTTAATTTTTCTTTGGAGTTTTTGGCCGGGGCTGAGTTTGAACCCATCACCTCCAGCGTATGGCACAGACACCCTACTCCTTTGAGCCACAGGTGCCGCCCCCAGCTATTTTTTGGTTGCAGCTGTCATTGTTGTTTGGCAGGCCCAGGCTGATTTGAACCCACCAGCTTAGGTGTACGTGGCTGGCACCTTAGCCGCTTGAGCCACAGGTGCCGAGCCATGACTTCCTTTCTTTTCAAGATCCCCCAAATATCCTGAGGTTCCTGGGCCTGACAAGAAGTGACATTCCTTACTCACTTGGTAAGGCAGCCATGAACCCATGTATTCAAAGCACCTGGCTTTTTTTTTTTTTTTTTTTTTACCAAGGGGATTTATTTACTTTGTAAAGTCAACCTTAGTTTCTAAAGTTGTCTGGTCATATCTGAAAATATGCAATTCTATTCAAAGCCTTGGTAATATAACCAGCATTTCCTCAATTATATCCTGTTGTAAGGAGAACAAATTCCTTTCTTTTTTTGAGATGGAGTCCCACTATGTCACCCTCAATAGAGTGCCATAGCGTCACAATTCACAGCAACCTCCAACTCTTGGGCTTAAGTGATTCTCCTGCCTCAGCCTCCCAAGTAGCTGGGACTACAGGTGCCGGCCACAACACCTGGCTATTTTTTGTTGCAGTTTGGCCAGGGCCAGTTTTGAACCTGCCACCCTCTGTATATGGGGCCGGCGCCCTACTCACTGAGCCACAGGTGTTGCCCAACATAGTGAGACTCTTATCTCAAAAAAAAAAAAGAAAGAAAAAGAAAAAGAAAAAAAGAAAGGTGGTATCTTTAAGAGCTGATTGATTCACAAGGGCTCTGCCCTTATGAATGGATTAATCCATTCATCCATTAATGAATTAATGGGTTATCATGGGAGGGGAACTGGAAGTTTGGAAGAGGAAGAAAGATCTGAGCCAGCACATTGGCATGTTCAGCCTCTCCACCATGTGTTGTCCTGTCCTGTGTTGCTTAAGAGTCTTCAGACAGGCCCAGTGTGGTGGCTCAGGCTGGTAATCCCAGTATTCTGGAAGGCTGAGGCAGGCGGGTAGATTGCTGGAGCTCAGGAGTTTGAGACCAGCCTCTAAAGTGAGGCTTTAGAGTGAGACCCTATCTCTAAAAAAAAATAAAAAATAAAAATTGGGCATTGTGGCAGGTGCCTGTAGTCCCAGCTACTTGGGAGGCTGAGGCAAGAGGATTGCTCCAAAAAGGTGGCTCTAACGAGATGTGCCCTCTTGACCTTGGGCTTCTTAACCTTTTCACTGTGAGAGACAAACTTCTTATAAATTATGCAATTTTAGGGATTCTGTTACAAGCAACAGAAAACAGACTAAGGCACGGCCCATAAGTCCCACAAAAGCATGTGTCCTAAAGTTCTAGTGACTGAGAGGCAAGAAGGGAGGGAGAGGTTGTGGTAGAGGGAACAGAGAATGGAGGATGTAAGAGTTTGAAGGGAGATATATATCAGGATTCAAGGGAACTAGTGGGCAAACTCATGCCAGTGAGGAGGTGGGCAGAGTTGGCAGAATGTATAGTCTGAGTGGTTCAAGAAGAGATGATTCAAGTGACAGAGAAGTTCCCCTGGGAAAAGCAGGATTCAACAGAACAGAGAAGCCTCACAGTAAGCCAGGAAGTACAGACTTCCAGCCCAGGGAGTCAGGGAATCATCACCACCGAGAACAGGGAGCCAAGAAGGCAACCTTTTAGTCCAAGAGGTATCTTTCAAAAGAACCTAGGACTCTAACCCAGCTTCTCAAAATCAAAATCTGTCCTTACCAGCTTGAACAAAAGTGGATAAACAGAAGTTTATGCGGAGCAATGGATAGTCTGACTCAACAATGGATCTCACAACCAACCAGTCAGGAGAGAGGACAGAGGCCACAAAGATACACATTGAGGGACTTTGGTGACAGGCCCGAAGGTCCCATGATGAATCAGGTCCTCAGTTGTAGTACCACACTTCATTCAGGGCCATTGCCATAGGTATAGGGACCACTGCAACAGGGTCTTGCAGTGGAGAAAGAAATTGGACTCAATTGTAGTAACAGAAAGGCACAGAGCCACAAAGCAATGTGTAAGGCAGCGCATGGAAAGTGAACAAGGAGATATCAGGTGAAGGGGGACCCTAGCTAAACTGACCTAACAAGATTTGTGATCACCTGAGGGATGGCAGAGGAATCTGATCAGATAGGGAGTGTGATCAAAGTTGGGTCTGTGGGCGATTTGCTAAAACTGGATTTTTTTTTTTTTTTTTTAGACAAGAGTCTTCTTACTTTGTCACCCTTGGTAGAGTGCTGAGGCATCATAGCTCACAGCGACCTCAAACTTTTGGGCATAAGGGATTCTTTTGCCTCAGCCCCCTATTAGCTGGGACTGCAGGCACCCACCACAATGCCTGCTATTTTTTTTGGTTTAGCAGGCCCCGGGTCAGGGTTGAACCCAACAGCCCTGGAGCGTGTGGCTGTTGCATAACCACTGCACTACAGACACCCAGCCTGGATTTTTCTTTTTGAGGCAGGATCTGTCACCTAGGCCTATGACAACTCCTTGAAGTCCTGAACTCCTGGGCCCAACGGATCCTACCTCCTCAGCCCCCCAAGTAGCTGAGACTGCAGGTACCACCATGCCTCATTTTTTAATTTTTGTAGACTTGGGGGGTCTCACTATGTTGCTCAGGTTGGTTTCAGAACTCCCAGCACAAGTGATCCTCCAGCCTCAGTCTCCTGCATAGCTGGGATTACAGGTGGGAGATAACATGCCTGGCCTAAACAAGGAATTTAAAAATTTGGCCTAGCAAAGAATCTATTGTTAATAGAACACTATTAACTAATCTGCAAACCTTACTTGAATTTTCCCAATGGTACTGCTTTTATGAGCCTAGAGGGGTGGATTCCACCTTGCAATTAGTTATGTTTCCTTTAAACAAAGAGGGCTCCTCAGTCTGTCTCTGACTTGAATGATTGACACAAATTTAAAAAGCACTGGCTGGCACATTTTTTTTTGGTTTTGGTTTTTTTTTTTTTTTTTTTTAAGAGTCTCACTTTGTCACCCTGGGTAGAGTGCAGTGACATCATAGCTCATAGCAACCTCAAACTCCTGGGTTCGGTGACTCTCTAGGCTCAGCCTCCAAATAGCTGGGGCTACAGGTGCCCACCACCACGCATGGGTAGTTTTTGTATTTGTGGTAGAGAGGGAAGTCTTGCTCTTGCTCAGACTGGTGTCAAACTCTGGAGCTCAAGTGATTCTTCCACCTCTGCCTCCCAGAGTGCTAGTATCTTTTTTTTTTGAGACAGGGTCTTGCATCGTCACCCTGGCTGGAGTGCAATGGCACCATCATAAGGTCACTGTGGCTTCAAACTCAAGCAATCTTCCTGCTTCAGCCTCACAAGTAGCTGGGACCACGGGTGCACACCGTCTCCTTTGATCCTTCTTCGTTTAAGTTCTTTTGGGTGGAAATACCCACAAGTGAACCTACGTCTTCCCCTTGAGGCCCACAATATGTCCTCTACTGGTGCTTTTTTCCACTTGTACTGAAGCGTAATTAACATCCACGGTAATGCACATATTCCAAGTCCCTCTCCCCCACCCCCCAGCAGGTGCCTTTACACTTGCCGGTGACCGAGATCAAAGATCGTTTATTCAACCTGGTGTCTCCCAGTGTGTCTTCGCACTTGCAAAGCTATTTTCCCTCTGTAATGAAGAAGTATCTTGGGGAAGAAACTTTGCAACTCCGTAAAAAGAGAAAACAAAATGCATTTCTAGTATTTTCACCCACTATTTTTGGCACCCACGATTTTTGTCTGCAGCAGTTGTTCCTGAGGTAGCTGCCTGATGGGTGACTTGGTTTCCGCCTTTCCTTCCGCACGAACTGATTGGAAAGCTCGTCTGCCGAGGAGCCGCACCCTTTCCACTGCACACCCCCTTCTCCGAGGCTGCCGATTCAGCACCAGCAACAGACAAGCTCCAGCCGGGCACACTCCGGGCTTTTGTGACCATCATGTCTGATAAGCTAGTATTTCCAACTGGGTCTTTCCAGGAGCCCGCGAGCGCACCTCCGCTTGCGCGCGGTCTACACGGCCGGCGGGCCCGCGGCGGCTCCACGCCCGGCGCTCCCGGCGGCCCCCGCGCTCCGCCTTCCCGGCGCTCCCCGCGCTTCCCGCGCTGCCCTGCTCCCGGCATCCCGCGCTCTCCGCGCCGCCGTCCTCCGCCCGGAGAGCCCCGCCCGGGCAGCGACCGTTAGCGCGACCGCGGCCTGGGCGCCTGGGCGCCAGGTCCCGCCCGCGCGGCCGCGCCATTGGGCAGCGCATCGCAGACACGCTCGCCACGCGCCGCCTATTGGTGGCCTCCACAGCCCGCTCGGCGGCTCCCCCAATGCGGGGCGGCCGCGCGCCGAGATTGGCTGCGCGCCGCCAAGGCCCGCCCTCCGCTCGCCCGGCGCGGCAGGCGGGTCCCGCCGACCGGAGAGCCCGGGTGGTCTTTCCTGATGGCGGCGGCGGCCGGGCGGTGAGGATCTCAGTGCTGGGGCTGGCTGCGGGCGGCTCGGGCAGGCCGCGGGCGCCGCAGGTAGGTGCGGGGCGCAAGGGGCGCCCCGCGGGCGGGCGGGCGCTGCGGCCTGTGTGAGGACGAACCCTTACCTCCCGCCTCCCTCTCCCGCACCGAGGCCTTGGGCCCGGGCTCGGAGCGGGGCGGGGCGGGGGTGCGAGGCGGGCCGAGACACGCGGAGCCCAGCCTTTGTGAGGCAACATGGCCGCCGGGCTCCAAGAGCGCGGGCGGGGGCCCTCCGTGGCCGGGGCCGGGGCCGGGGCCGGGGCGGGGGGTTGGGGCCGGGGGGCGGGCCCGGGCCGGGCCCAGGCGTCGCCAAAGCGCGTCGCAGTCCCACTGGGCAAAGAGGCCGCTCGCCCGGTGTGTCCGAAGCTGTAGCATCGCTTTCAGGCGGGAAAGGTGTGAACAGGGATTGTGCTCACCCAAGACCCTGCCGGCTTTTTAACAGTTTGGGAATCTGAGAAGTCTCCTAAGACTTTTTCTCTGCCATACGCTCCCGGATTGAGCGTGGCATAGGTGTTTGGGATATGGTTTTATTGTAACAGTGAGCGTGGTATAAATAAATGGAAGGTGGCAACCTGTTGACAGCGATTCCTGTCAAGTATCATCAGATGGACTTGGGTTGCTCCTGGTAGGAATCCGATTTGCCGTTTTGCATGCCTGCATGTCCCTTGTTACTGCACGACAGTCCGGTCCAGGACTGTCTGCCGTTCCAGGCCAAACACTGGCCTGGGTAGACTGGACTCCCAGCTGTGGGAGGGGCCGCCAATCCTGTGGCAGGCCATCCCTCACACGGAGTGAATGGCCAGGATGAGGTGCTGAGTGCCCCTTGTGAGCACAGGATGTGAGGCCCGCTGGAGGATGACAAAAGGGACGGATGAGGTCATCCTGCCGCTGAGTTGGGTGGGAGGCTGCAGCACAGAGGCTTGACCTAAGGCAGCATGCACAGCGCTGGACCATCACCATGGCGCCTTGGTGCCAGCACAGCAAGTGGACTCCAAGGAAGGGTGCTGGCCGAGTTTGGGGGTTTACCTGGTGCTGGGGGTCCAGGGAGCCGGCTATGGGTCTGCTGCTGGTTTACAGTCCACTTGGAAGGGCAAGCTTTGTACCCACATTGTCCAATCAGCTGGAGCAGTGTTAAGGTGGAAGGGCCCCCCCTTTGGACCCTTCACAGCCAGGCCTTGTGTGCAGAGCACATCCCAGGGATTATTAGGTAGTTCTACCATGACCTTGGGTGGGAAATGAGATTCTTGACCTCTCCTTAGTAGTACCATGCCTGGCTTTAGTGCCAACTTGTCTCCCAGGTCTCCATGTCCAGGCCTTCCTCCTGAGCTCCAGTCTGGTGTTTGGGCTTGCCTCTTCCATGTCTCCTGTGTCATTCTGATGCCAGGTAGCCTTGTCCAGACCAAACTCCATTCTTGATGCACACCAAAACTCTTCTCATGCCTTTCTCAAGTCCCCTCAATTCCTCTTTCTTGTGCCTTTATACAGCCCTTGCCCTTGTCAGCTCACCTTCTGTTTCTATCAACTACCTAACATCCTGGTCTAAGCTATCAAGTGAACCTCTAATTCTCTTTATTGTCACCCTGATCCCCACTCCCAGCCCTGTCCATGCATCTGTAGTTTTTCTGGACACATGGTGATTCAACTGTGAGGTAGTATAAACCTGAGGCAGGGTAGACTCAATCCAGTTTGCCTTGGGAATAAGGTAGCAGCACCATTTCTAGCAGTTTGACCTTGAGCAAGTGGTTTAACCTTTCTGGGCTTCACCTGGCTTCTCACAGTCCTGTGTGAGAACTGGGTGAGTTAAAATACTTGCAGCGCTTAGAACAGTGCCTGGCTGAGGGTGAGCGGCCACAGCTGTCCTTGGATCATGAGATGTCCCTGTTTGGACCCTCCTGTCCAGTAGCCCATCTCTCTGAAGATAGGAGCCAGAGTCCTGGCAGCTGCCTGGGGTGCCTAGCCCTGCCCTGCTTGTCCTCACTGACCTGGCCCACTGTCATGGCCCCTCAGCATGCCACACCAGCCTCCCACACCATGCTCCTGCCCTCATTGTCATCTGGAACATCCCTTTCTCCCAGCCTTGCTGCTCACCTCACTCACTCTGCCTTCAGGTGGACACTGGCTGTAAGGCCTTCCCTGAGCCCCCTTTCTGAACTGCCTCCCTTTCCTTAGCCTTTCCTGTTTTAGCCTAAACACTTCTCAGCATGTGACCCAGCATAGGCTTTGCTTAGTTGTCACTTGTTCATCTTTCCCACCAAATGTGAGCTTTGTGGGGCAGGGGTTTTGCCTTTCTTGTGTCTGTGGTATCTAGTTTGTGTGTGTGCCACATGGAAGGTGGTCAGTGGGCCTTGTTGAATAGATGGAGAAAGCTTACAGAGTAAGGGGCTTGCCCCAAACCTCCCACCACTGAACTTGGGCTGGGCAGGTTTCCTGCTTTTCCCAGGAGCGCACTCCCCTTTCCTGGTTCTGGAACCCCCTGCTCTGCCTGGGATCAAGGCAGCTGCCCTTGGGCAGTTTTCATCTTTATGTGGTACTCCTGTGCTGGCTGCTTCTGAGCCTGGTACATGGTGGCAGCTTTTCCCACCCCGTCCTGGCCTGCAGTCTTCCCACCTCCTCATGTCTTCACTGTAGCCTCTTCTCCCCCTAGAATCACAGATTGACTCACTGGGGTCTCTGTGGCATTGGGCATGCTGACCTGTGTGTTCCTTCTCTGAAGTGTTCTCTCTGGCTGCCAGGAGACTGGCCTCACCCTACTGGGTGCTGCTCACACCCACCTGGCTGCCAGCTGCAGCCTCCTTAGCATCCACTTTGGCACTTTTCAGGCCGTTCTTAGTTCTGCTGCTCCCTTGACGTGGAGCAGCTTTGATGGACATGCCTTCAGGGTGGTATTGTCTTCAATTCCCATTGAGTTAAAAAGTGTTAGGACATCTTAGAACCTAGAAATAGAGTAATAGTGCAGTGCTCGTTACCCTGCCCACACGTCCAGGCCCTGAGGACCCTGGGGACCCTGCCACTGTTCATGTAGTGACTCCCTCTGAGCAGATTGTCAGCCACGCAGACTTAAGTGTATGGATGAAGTCTAAAGCATTCTCAGGTTTTTGTGTTGTAGTCCCTTCAAAGTACAGCCACCATGCTCTGTCCCTTCACTGCCCACTTTGCAGACATGGGATGTCTGCTGTCTCCTTTTTCTTCTGGGAGTCTCTGGAGTATAAGTTATGTCCCTGTACCTGCTAAGGCCATCACACGCCGTGGGCCTGTGTGCACCGTGCCTCTGCACGCTGTGGGAGTGGGCATGTGCATGTGTCCGTCTGCATGTGCTTCTGTTCTGATGCGGGCCCCTGGGTTTTCTGGCCACCCTGTCTGCCGACCCACCTTCTCCACTGTGGTGAGGCTTTCTAGAGTTGTGTCCTTAACCCCCAGGCAGCTTTCTCCTGTGGGCTTTGCAGCTACCTCCTTGATGATGCCTTCTGGCCTTCCCTCTCTGGAGCAGTTACGACTTCAGAGCTATGGCCTCAGCACATCAGGCGGTCTCTCCAGTCTCCTACCTAGATGCTGGAGTTCTGTGTGTGCCTCCAGGGGAGAAGCCTGACTCATCTCAGGTCCCTCTTTTCTCTGCTCCTCACCTCTGCTGGGTCAACAGGTGTGGGCAGTTGTGGCACTATTCTTCATGTCTTCAACCCTGTTGTCAGCTCTTTCACACCTTTGTCCTCTGGCATGGAAGACATTCCCATTCCTCGAGTAGCTTTGCTTCTGCCTGGCATGGTAGTCACTCTTTTCTCAAACAGGGATCTAATTCTAGTCCCAAAGTTGCTTAGCCCTCGGTGCCTCCTGTTGTCCTGCATGGAGCCAGGCTGTAGGCAGACCAGGACTCTGTGCCTTGCCTACAGCTGGCCCCTGTAGATCTCCCCAAACCCAGGGCAGGGTCCCTTCCCCACAGCCACCTACCCTTTTCTCCACCGGGAACAACTATGCCATCACCTCTGCTGACCTCGGCACGCTGCCTCATTGTCCCTGTCCACGCGCTACCTTGTAGGCCCAGGAGAGCCCTGGGGCCTGGGCGGCAGGCACCTGGCCATGTCTCTGAGGCCCTAGTGCTGCAGAGCTGAGCTGAGGGCCTGGTGTTCACCCTCTGACTGACCCAGCCCTTGCAGGTGAGTGGATTGCTGATCCCTGATGGCTTAAGAGAGGCTGCCAAACTTCTGTGTGCCCCAGAAAGGATGCCCTCCCCGCATGCTGGTTTACTGTTAGACTGGGCTAGGGGAGTGCTGTGCTGCAGTTCAGTGTACATTTTTTTTAATCCTTTTTGAGCCTTAAGATTATATTATTTTTGTGCTTCTGCAGTAGGAATTAAAGTGGATAATTAATTAAACATTAAACTTTGGACTTAAATTATACTTTAGGGTCTACAGGAAGAAAGTGAGGCCAGTTTGTTCTGATGCCTGAAAGGCTCACTCAGGCATGTTATTCTAAGCTTTCACTGTGCTGTTAATAGCACTAGACTTTGACTCGGTACCAGGGAAGTGGAAGGTTTCTGTCATTTTGTGATGATATTTTTAAATTTCTTTGCAGGTGGAAGAAGAAAGGTGCCACTGTGGCATGAAGACAGACTCGTTTAGTCGCCAGTCACTTAAGCTGAGTGCATTGTGATTTCCAATAATTGAGGCAGTGGTTCTAAAAGCTGTCTACATTAATGAAAAGAGCAATGTGGCCAGCTTGACTAAGCCGCCAGCGTGCAGCGCGGCAGGACGCGCCTGGGTCTCAGCGGACTTGTGCATGTTAGCTGTGTAGATTTATGTGAGGGCTTGTAAAACTCTGGTCTTTAAAGTAGTCTTAAGCGCTTTTAATATGGAGACAGATGAGAGCCCCTCTCTGCTCCTGCATGGGCCCACAGGAGAAGCGGTGATGGAGAGCCGAGCTCGCCCCTTCCAAGCGCTGCCCCGTGAGCAGTCTCCACCACCTCCCCTGCAAACGTCCAGTGGTGCAGAGGTAATGGACGTTGGCTCTGGTGGTGATGGACAGTCCGAACCCCCTGCCGAGGACCCCTTCAACTTCTACGGAGCTTCTCTTCTCTCCAAAGGATCCTTCTCTAAGGGCCGCCTCCTCATAGACCCGAACTGTAGTGGCCACAGCCCGCGCACCGCCCGGCACGCACCTGCGGTCCGGAAGTTCTCCCCTGATCTTAAATTGCTTAAGGATGTAAAGATTAGTGTGAGCTTTACTGAGAGCTGCAGGAGTAAGGACAGGAAGGTGCTGTACACAGGAGTGGAGCGTGACATGCGGGCAGAATGTGGTCTGCTCCTTAGTCCTGTCAGTGGGGACGTGCATGCTTGTCCCTTTGGCGGGAGTGTTGGTAATGGGGTAGGCATAGGGGGTGAGAGCGCTGATAAGAAGGATGAGGAGAATGAGCTGGATCAGGAAAAGAGAGTGGAGTATGCAGTGCTCGATGAGTTAGAAGATTTTACTGACAATTTGGAGCTAGATGAAGAAGGAGCAGGCGGGTTCACGGCTAAAGCAATCGTTCAAAGAGACAGAGTGGACGAAGAGGCCTTGAATTTCTCCTATGAGGTATGTTGGTTACCCCTCCTTTAGTGGGCTCTTAGCAATCCCAGAGGGGTTTGGAGATTGCAGTATCTTTTGAAAGCAGGGAAATTTAAACAATGAAAGGCCTTATAAGATGGAATAGTGTTACATGGAGAAGAAAAAGATGATAAGGAGTCCAGATTTTTAAAGGTTTTTTATCGAAAAGTTTGGTTGATGGGTCAGCTTTGTGCCCTCCTTCCAACCTGAGTGGGCAGGTGCTGCTCAGGAGTGCTCCTTGGTGGCGTGCACCTGGACCAGGCATGTGGGCGTCGCTCTCAGTCTCACCTGCTTGTTTTTCAGATGGCCATGTGCCCTGAGGGCACACCTAGGCCCTTTGAGAGCACCCCTTTGTGTCTGCTCATCACTGTGGCTGAGCCTGCCTGGAGCGTGGGCACCAGGGCTGTGGGGTCTGAACAGCATGTTTTGCAGGATGACTTTGACAATGATGTGGATGCTCTGCTGGAAGAAGGTCTCTGTGCTCCCAAAAAGAGGCGAACAGAGGAAAAATACGGAGGAGATAGTGACCATCCCTCTGATGGAGAAACGAGCGTGCAGCCGATGATGACCAAGATTAAAACTGTGCTCAAAAGTGAGTGGGCAGGCAGGAGCAGTGGCACGTCCAGGCAGCAGAAGGGCAGTTGCTTTCTCAGCCAAAAGGCTCTGGTTGGTGCTGTGACTCAAGCCTATAATTCCAATACTGTGAAAGGCTCAGGCAGGAGGATTTTTTGAGGTCAGGAGTTTGAGACCAGCTTGGGCAGCACAGGCAGACCCATCTCTACATAAAATGAAGAAAAATAAGCCAGGCATGGTAGCAGGTGTCTGTAGTCCTAGCTAGAGGGTATGGAGGCCAAGACCAGAGGTGGGTGCTCAGGAAGGTCATGGACCGGGTTCTTGTTTTATACCAAGCCTCACAGAAGCCACCAGCAGCAGGTGGGTGTTGTCCACTGTCGCTGGGAAGCATAGCACCTGCCCTTTCAGATGGGCAGGTTGGAAGCTCCTTAAGAGGGGGAGGTGCTTTGGTGGTGCAGGTGATGGGACCTACACTCAATTTGGGGACAGTAGAAGAGCAGCTGGAAGCTTCCCAGAGTAGCTTCATGAGGGTCTGTCTTCAGTGCTGTGCAGGGGTCGGAGGAGTCAGGCTTGGTGGCCTAGAGGCACCTGTAAGTCTCCCAGTAGAGGTGTTGGGCTCGGTAGAGAGTCTGACCACACACACAGGACTCGGGCAGATAGGTGAGACCTTCATCTGGGGGCTAGGGTGCAGAAGGTGGCAAGGTGCGATGGGAGGAAAGTGGGGGGGTGGGTGATCCACTACTTGGGCTACTGAGGGATGGGCTAGCAGCACATGTAGTTGAGTGGGAGGCATGTTGAGATAGGTGGTCTTGGGCCTGAGGAGCCTGGGACTATAGTTTCTGGAGGAAGGGGACGGGCAGCCTGCCTTGATGCCTTGGGAAGAGTAGCTTCCTGCCCTCCCTCGGTTTCAGCAGGCCTACTCTGCCCAGGTAAAGCCATGTCCATTCTATGCAGCCAGCAGGTCAGCACCAGGCCAGGCCTGGCCTGCTTACCGTACACTCACAGACAGCTGCATGAGCACTCTTCCGGGGGCCGGGCCAACTTTGTGTCCCAAAGGGAGCAGCCTGGGTGGATCTGTGTCCTATCTTGGCTCTGTATTCCATTGGCTGCTTCTGCTTCCTTAGCCCAAACCTGGTTTGTTTGCTGAAGCAGCTCCATTTTGGCTGGAGGCCCTGTGGAGAGACCACACGGTATGTGTGCACACCTGACCTGTGGCACTCCCTTTCTGGGGCTGTCACCTGACAAGGGTCTACTTGCCGGTGTCAGGCCCAGATTGAGGGCTGCAGGCCAGTGACCAAGCTGGCATGTGCTGCTGCTTTTCCTGAGAGTCATTGGCACTTTTTTCTCCACAATGTATTTTTTTAGGTTTCACTTGCTTTTCTTTTTTTTCCTTTTCTTTTGTTTCTAAATTAAAAATTATTTTTTCTTTTCTTTTGTTTCTAAATTAATTTTTTTTCCTTTTCTTTTGTTTCTAAATTTTTTTTTTTTTTTTTTGAGACAGAGTCTCAAGCTGTTGCCCTGGGTAGAGTGCTGTGGCATCACAGCTCACAGCAACCTCAAACTCAGGCTCAGGCAATCCTTTTGCCTCAGTTTTTCTGTTTTTAGTAGAGATGATGGTCTCGCTTTTGCTCAGGTTGGTCTCAAACTTGTGCTCAAGCAGTCTAGTTGCCTTGGCCTCCCAGAGTGCTGTTTCTAAGTTTTTAATTTGTTTCTAGTATCTGTAAGAAAATTTAAGTTTTAGTTAAATCTTTGTCTTATGCTTTTCCTTCCTAGCAATAGTTCTTTCAGAGGCAGGTGTTGAGTGGATAATAGTCTTAAACCTCTCTCATGACTGCTGGTAAAGCAAGGAAGGAGTTGGGAGGACTGTGCTAAAAACCATTTGGAGACTTACTAATTTGCAGTAGTGTTTTGTGTGCTGATGAAGTGTGCAGCTCATTTACAATAAAGACATGTCACTTAGTCAGTGGGAGCAACAGCTGAAAATGTAGTTTATCAGCAAAGCTCTTCCAGCCTCTGGTATGCCTCTGGCCACAGCCAAGCAGGCAGGAGAGGCACCCACCAGCTGTAGAGGCAGGCGCTGGGGACTGGTGTCTCACACAGCCCTGTTCAGTGCTCCTTCATGTGGTTGATGCTATTAGTTCCCACCTTGGGCCACATTCTGTCCTGTGCCCTGGGGGCAGAGGTGAACAGGAGCTTAGATTCTCTTGGAAGACACAGATAAACAAGCGCTCAAACTTGGAGCAGCCTCACCTACAGGAGGGCCTGGCAGCGTTTTAAGTGTGTAAAGTGACTGCAGGACGTTCTCTTCTGTGCAGGTCGTGGCCGCCCCCCGACGGAGCCGCTGCCCGATGGGTGGATCATGACATTCCATAACTCCGGAGTCCCCGTGTACCTACACAGAGAGTCTCGGGTGGTCACCTGGTCCAGGCCATACTTCTTGGGAACGGGAAGCATACGGGTAGGGGAGGCATCAGTCGTGACTTTAGGCTTGTAAGTTTTCAGAGTGAACCGTGCACGTCCACACACATTGCACTGTAGCCAGGCAGAGGCTGGTAAAAGGCATCAGATGTTTAGGCTTCTGGGGCTTTCCTTGTAATCTGTGTTGCGTTTTCACTGTCTACAGAAGCACGACCCTCCTCTGAGTAGTATCCCCTGTCTGCATTATAAGAAAATGAAGGACAATGAGGAGCGGGAGCAGAGCAGTGAGGTCACCCCCAGCGGGGAGGTGTCCCCCGCCAAGCCTTTGAGCCGATCTGCAGAGCTGGAGTTCCCCCTAGATGATCCTGACTCCATGGGCGCTGACTCGGGGCCCCCTGATGAGAAGGACCCATTAGGGACTGAGGCGGCCCCCGGGGCCTTGGGGCAGGTGAAGGCCAAAGTCGAGGTGTGCAAAGATGAATCGGTTGGTAAGTTTCCAGAAGGAGCTCTCTCTTCTTGCTGCCTGGGAGACGTCTGTGGGAGTGTGACTGCGTCCACACCCTCCCTGGGGTCTCGTGCCTCCTGCTAAAGGCCGTCACCTGGCTCCCGTGTCTCTGTGAGGAAGGTGCCAAGCCTGTTCTCTCACCAGGAAAGCCTGTCTCCCCCACCTCCTGCGAGAGACTGCTCAGGGAGGTGGCTGCCGGCGCTGCCCACTGGCCTTTCTTTGTCTGGTCACTTCTGTGATCTTCCTACAGCCTTTGCTTTCTTGGTGGGATTTGCTCGACGGGCCTTGCTTAACACACGCTGATGAGCTCAGAGTGAGCCTCTGTAGTCCCGACACCCCAGTCTGGACAGTGCCTCTTAATTTCTCTTATTGCTTTTGAGGTTATGTTCTGGTGTTTCTCAGGCTCTCGCCAGTGTCTTTTAGCTTAATTCTACCCATTCAGTCTTAGCCATCTCTCCAGTGGTGGCAGATTATTTTCAGCCCCCGATGGGATTACTTGCAGAGAGTACTTGCTGTGTGTTGCTTGTCTGTGTACTGCAGCCCAGCCTGTCCCACACGTTGATCTTCAGGTGCCCTAGAAAAGCCAGGTGGTACAGGGGCTGTTTCTGAGGATGGGGAGTTGTTTTCTGTAGCGATGGGACAAACGCAAAGGTCCAGGGGCGCTGGCTGGTTGTGTTACTGAGTGTGGAGGTGTGGCAGTCAGCCACTTGTTCTGATACAGGGAGATAGTTCTGAAGGCCATCTGATTTTTTTTTTTAACTTTTTTCTTTTTCTTTTTATATTCTTGTTTTTGCCCCAAATAAAGTAAAAGGATATTCCAGAACTTTGTTTATATGTGACCTGCAAGAATAATTTGAGCTGGCATAGTGAGGGACCTGATTCTTTGCCCTCTGAAGGGACAGGGAAAAGGAAATGGTGTCAGGTGGCCTATTTGCTGGGTGGCCTGTCCCTGTCCTCTGTAATAGGTGGCAGGGATGTGATTCCTACATTGGAAGCTTAGTAATTGGATTCTCTGGTAATCCTGGACAGATCTTGAGGAGTTTCGGAACTACCTGGAGAAGCGTTTTGACTTTGAGCAAGTTACTGTGAAAAAATTCAGGACTTGGGCGGAACGGCGTCAGTTCAACAGAGAAATGAAGCGGAAACAGGCTGAGTCCGAGAGGCCCATCCTGCCAGCCAATCAGAAGCTCATCACTTTATCAGTGCAGGATGCACCCACAAAGAAAGGTGAATTGGGTGTCTGCATGTTAACACTGACAGCCGGCTGTGCTGTCATTTCTTAGTCAAGGTGTTTTACAAGTTGCATTTCATTCAGAGCTTATGTTTATCCCATGAACGCAGAGGTCTGCCACACCCCTGGTAGTGAGCCCCCAGTTAGCGACTCAGTGGTGAGATGCTGCCAGGTCCCCCAGTGCTCCTGGCAGCAGCACCTCACACTGCTGCTGAGACAGTTCTTCTTGTCACAGAATTTGTCATCAATCCCAACGGGAAGTCCGAGGTTTGCATCCTGCATGAGTACATGCAGCGTGTCCTCAAGGTCCGCCCTGTCTATAATTTCTTTGAATGCGGTAAGTTTGACCTCCCCCATTTCAGTCCTAAAGAATCCCACACATAGCTCCCATCAGGCTGCGGAGGTGGAAGCTGACCATCAGCCCTGTTCTGCTGGGACAGAAGGGAAGTGTGGGGCAGAGATGAGCATGTTGCAGACAGGAGCTTGATTTTCATGGAGAGGAGTGGCTGAGAGGAGTGGTTCTGCTTCCCCTCCCAGTCTGTCCCATCCACCTTTTTTTTTTTTTTTTAATTAAATCATAACTGTGTACATTAATGCGATAATGGGGCACCATACACTGGTTTTATATACCGTTTGACACATTTTCATCACACTGGTTAACATAGCCTTCCTGGCATTTTCTTAGTTGTTGTGTTAAGATATTTACATTCTACATTTACAAAGTTTCACATATATCCTTGTAAGATGCACCACAGGTGTAATCCCACCAATCACCCTCACTCCGGTCCCCGGGGGGGGGGGGGGGGGGGGGGGGGGGGGGGGGGGGGGGGGGGGGGGGGGGGGGGGGGGGGGGGGGGGGGGGGGGGGGGGGGGGGGGGGGGGGGGGGGG